>CATIWF010137243.1:0-23011 GCA_949630135.1 Balakata baccata
TCATATCATGGACTTTCATTAATTAGTTTAAGATCTATATCAATTCATATGCAAATGAATACTAATATAATGAAAGAATGCCTTTATGAATGTGTACACTAAGTGCCTGAGGCGATTGCCTTTTGGGCACATCTCTAACACCTATGTCTATATTTGGTTCACAATATTTTGTCACATTCATTGATAATTTCTCTAGAAAAGTATGGATTTATTTCTTAAAGAATAAGAATGATGTGTTTAACAAGTTTGTTGAATGGAAACTTATGGTTGAAAATCAGAAGGGCAAATAAGTTAAGACATTAAAAACATATGATGGTCTTGAGTTTGTAAATAAAGTATCTAATGATTTCTGTAACAAAAGTGGAATTATTAGGCACAGGACCTGCACATACACTCCCCAACAGAATGGGGTAGATGAGAGATATAATAGGATAATTCTGAATAAGGTTATATGTTTGTTATTTGACTATGGATTATCTAATAAGTTCTAGGTGGAAGCTGCAACCACTACATGCTATCTTATAAATAGATCACCTAATTCTGTCCTAGATTTTAAATGCCCTAATGAAATATGGAACAGTAAACCTGTTAGTTATACATATTTGAAAGTGTTTGGCTTTATTGCATATGTTCATGATAAACAAGGAAAGTTAGACCCTAGAGCCAAAAAATGCATATTCATAGGATATCCTAATGCAGTAAAGGGTTATAAACTTTGGTCACCTACTGAAAATAAAATTATTATTAGTAGAGATGTAATGTTTAATGAACAAGAAAATGTCAAGACGAACATGCAGATTCATACCACTAAAGTTCAAAATGATACATCTATGTTTGAGTTGGAGCTTGACAGTTTTGAAAGAATTGAGCATATAGCACCTCAAATATAAGTTTCTAGTACAGGTGAACAAATTCAAGATGTATCATAAGAGTTACAAGACCAAATTGAAGATGAGGAAGCTGCAGGACCCTATAAAGAACTAGACCTAGTTTTGTTTGAATACTGGCTAGCTAGAGACATGCCTATGAGGGAAATAAGGTAACCTATGAGATTTGTAAACACTGCAGTTTCAACTTCAGGCAGTATGGATGATATTGAGATGATAGCTTTTGCACTTAACACTAAAGAAGCCTTAGAAGCTAGTGAACCACTTAGTTATGAGGAAGCCACTAGGAGAGCTGATTGGGAAACCTGGAAAGCTGCTACGGATGAAGAAATAAATTCATTACAAAAGAATGCAACATGGAAGCTAGTACATAAACCAAGTGGGAAGAAGAACATAGGATGTAAATGGATCTTCAAAAGGAAGCCAGCTATCCCTAGAGTTGAGGAAGAGAGATATAAAGCCAGGGTTGCGGCTAAGGGATTTTCTTAGGTTGAAGGAGTAGATTTCCATGAGATCTTTTCTCCTATGGTCAAGCATTCATTTATAAGGATTATTCTTGCAATCACAACAATGTTGAATATGGAACTAGAGTAGATGGATGGATGTAAAGATAACATTTCTCTATAGGAAGCTTAAAGAAGAGTTATACATGGCACAACTAGATGGGTTCATAGAGAAAGGGAAGGAAGATTATGTTTGTCATTTACAGAAGTCTCTGAATGGCTTTAAATAATGTGACACCCTCCCATATAGTACACTGAGTATTTCTATACAAGAGAATGCTACTCACCATAACCTAATCATGCTATATGAATTGTGCATACATAACATATCTCATCTACCAATATTCCATTCATATATCCATTTAATCCAATCTCATATATTAACATTCAATCATATATTTGAATAGTGCATTTGTACTTATTAAATAAAAATTGAAATCCAAAACTAGGGCTAATAGCATCCAAATTATTACATTATTTGCAAAAATCCAATAAATAATAAAAAATTTCCACTTAATGACTGAAAACTACCCAAAAATGTAGGAAAGAATGAAATAATAAGAATGCATGAGCAACCGACACTAAATTTAATATGGCTTTGACAGCTAGGCATTTTTGTCAGTCAACTTATCCTACAACTCCAACCTTATGTGTAGGAAAGCCCACATGCTAAGCCTTTGCAAGCTTAATGGTATATATAGGCATAATAATTCTATCATGCACTCAAAATATTATACACAACATACTTATCTCATATCATCAATTATGTACGTATATCCATGAAATGATAATTAAAGTGAATAAGTCAATTTTTTTAATAATTAACCATAGTTTATTCATAAGCAGTTGAACATAGTGATATTATACATTCTTATACTACATACCATAAAATATTTCATAATCATGTAACGATAAGTTATTTCCATTTTGTTCAACTTAATTAATTAGTTAATCGCCCATATACTCAATAACAAGATTAATCGGATAACGAGTTGTGGATAAGAGTGCTTCCTGAGCTTAAACCATCATATTCACCTATTGATGTATACCTATACTTATGCTCGCCATGGGCTTGAATCAAGGGCGCTTGCAAATTTTAGGCCACCTCGATTAAATAACATGATAGAGTTGTTAGCAATATGGACAAAACGCTCCTTGAGCTTAAGCCATATTGTCTTGAAAAAAAATTCATTTAATAATTCCTATAGTATCATTAAAAGACCTTAAATGACATGCCGTCTATCCTAAATCTCATCCATGTAAAGAGAAATGGGCAATTATACATTTATGATTCTTTTTAACATGATAGGCCATAATCATATTTTATTCCATACTTTTATGTTATATGCCGTAATTCATATATAATCTTTCTCAAGGCAATTGCAAGCCCAAAATCATGTATTTGTATAATATATCATTAATCATAAGCATAAGGAAGAGAAAGATATGAAATAACCATTTTTACACATGAATAAACCATTTGAACATACGCTGTGAATAGTGCCTTCATGGCCATGACCTTGGTAGTGAACCTGGTTGTGAAGGAGACTGTCCCCTTTGTGCACTTATGAATTTAACCTTGTTTTTCCTCAATTTTTCTATCCAAACATGTCCTTTCATGCATATAACATTCATATATTTAAAGCCAACTAAAGTCCAACATAATTCACCACTCACATATTTATTAATTATGCTAACAAGCATCAACAATTTAGAAATTTATTCCATTAATTATACAAGGCCATTATCACCATTCTCCATGTCATGCCATAATTTAATTTTCATGTCAAAACAAAATTACAAACCTTGATATTCATTCTACCGTATGCCATCATGACAATTTTTCATTAAGAACATGAAATTCAATTACCTCAAGCCAACATATACTTTTCAGTTCATAGCAAATAATCTTATAGGCAAAGCCATATCAATTTTCACAACTAAAACATTTTTCCAAATTCAATTCAGTCCCAAAAAGCATGCAATAACAAGTTTCCACCCATTTGACAATTCAATTAAACTCACCATAGTCAAGTAATATGCCAAAGAGTGAATTAAAATGCATATATGTACAAACCTCTATTCGGAGCCTCTACCACATGCGTTCTAACAACTCATTGGACTTGGGGAGTATCTCTCTCACCTCTAGCATCTCCTAAACATGGTAAAGATGCATATAAACCTTATCAAAATCAAATTAACCGAGTTTTATCAAATTAACGTAAAAATGGAGCTAAAATGCTACTACGCTTTAAATACCCAGCCAGTCACAACCATGCAACACGATTCACGGCTGTGAATGGCATGAATCTCCATATTTCAGAGCCCATTCTCCCAGAACTCAAGCTCCAATGTCATTTTGATCCTCTTTTGACCCAAATCTAACATATGCCTTCCATATACTCAATATATAACATACTTTTATCATCAAAACCTCAATGTAAATCATTTTCCAAATTATTTCCAATTCATTTATGAACATTTATTTGATTTTTACCTAATTCTAAAGTGTGTCATATTATTTGTTAACTTCTACTTTCAAATATGAGGGCATTACAGACAATCTCCAAGGCTATTGTATATAAGATTTGATGACTTTATAATAAGGTAGAACTTCAAGTGGAGCTCATATGACCCATGTTTTTACTACACATAAGTATCAAGTATTTTCTACATCTATCTACTTATTTATGTTGATGACATGCTCATTGCTTGTAGAAGCATGAAGGCAATTCAGGAACTCAAAAGGAAGCTCAAAATGGAGTTTGAAATGAAAGAGCTTAGTGCTGCTAAGAGAATATTTGGTATGGAAATTGAAAGAGATAAAGAGAAAGGGATCCTATTGATGACTCAAAAGGATTATGTGAAGAAGTTTGTTGGGAGAGATGGCATGGGCAAATGGAAGCCTATGTCAACTCCAATTGGAGCTTAATTCAAGCTTACTATCATGACCAAACCTCTTACTGTTGAAAAAGCAAAATATATGGTAAAAGTTCTTTACCAAAGTCTAGTAGGTAGTATGATGTATGCCATGGTCTGTACCAGATTAGACATAGCATATGAGGTAAGTCTTATGAGTAGATACATGAGTAATCTTTGTAGGAGTCACTGGTAAGCTGTCAAATGGCTTGTAAGGTATCTTAAAAGGTATGACACAGTAGGTCTGATGTATGACTCACCTAATACTAATGATTTCTCTATAGTTGGATATTGTGACTTTGATTTTGCAGCTAACCTGGACAGAATGAGGTCCTTAATTGGCTATTGTTTTACCTTTAATAGAAATATCAAAAGCTAGAGGTTAAGTGTGCAACACATTGTTGTATTCCCAATCGCTGAGGCTGAGTATATAGCTCTAACAAAAGTTATCAATGAGGCTTTTTAGCTTAAAAGCCTTATTTCTAAGCTGGGCTTTGCACAGAGGATCATCAAAGTTCACTGTGATTCTCAAAGTGATATTCACTTAAGCAAAAACAGTGTATACCACAAAAGTACAAAACAGGATGTTAAGCTACACTTTATCAAAGACATTGTGGCAAGTGGTGATGTCTTAGTGGAGAAAATATTAACTTCTTCAAATCCAGCTGATGTTCGAACAAAGATTATTCCAGTAATCAAGTTTTAGGCTGCTCTCAGCATGCTTAGAGTTATGAAGACTTAGTTCCTACTAATTGGTGGTTACCTAGGGATTATACTTCTTAGTTTAGTTCAATTAGGTTAGTTGATAGTCAATATGGAGATTTTTAATGAGTGACTCAAAACTAGTGTGAGCTTAGGCTTTTATATGGAGAGTCTATGTCTGTAGGCCTTCTGGCCTTGTGAGTTGGTTTGGCCAATCTCCTTATGGTTAGTTTTTAGAGGGTATATAAAGGTTGTTTTGGTTCTTGGAGAGGCGGATGCATTCTTTCTTTACTTTTACGTTTTTCCTCTGGTTCTAGGGTTTGGAATGGGTCAAGAAGGTTTGATATTTTAGAGAGAGTTTTATGGTATGTTGTATCTTGTAATCTTTTTTTCTTGTGACAATGAATTAGATTAAGGAGTAGAATCCCGTCTTGGAGTAGTCTTGCTTTGTGCTTGGTGAACCAAGTAAATCTTGTGTTCATCTTATTTGTGTATGCTTGTTATTCTTGTTCTATCTTGCTTCCATTTGCTGGGTTGTGGATTTGGTTCATGAGGAACAATTTAGTTCTTGATAAGTTTGTTCATTTAATTAAAAAAATTAAAACTAAATATTATTTTTTATACAAACTTGAAAGTTCGTTTTTTTTTTTGTAATTTTGCCTTATTGAAAAAATAAAATTAATATTATTAAAATTATATATTTTTCATAATGTCTTCTAGACTTCTAATAATTAAGAGTATATTGAAAAATTAAAAAATAATTATAATTTATATTTAGTTACACTTGATTCCCATATAAGGGGAAAGGGGATTGAGCGATTCCCATTGATGGAAAAATCTCATTCCCATTCTTATTTTTTTTTCCTTATAACCAAATATTAACAATGGAAATCACTCATTTTTATTTCCATTTTCACTTATTTTTTTTTTTCACGAACCATATAGCCCTTGGAGATATAAAATTTATATAGTCGATCTCCATCTAGTGTGAGCTTAAGGCTTAATTATTGTTGTTGTTAATATATTAATTGAACTTAAGAAAACTTTCATTTTTAAAATCTTATTAAAATGAAATTTGACATGGTCTACTAATTCTAATAAATAATTATAAAAATATAAATTTTTATATTTATATACTAATGATAATATGTTTAATTAAAATAATAATTAGATAGAGAGTTTATAAGTTACCTACTTACTCTATTATACAACTTAAATATTCAAATATTTTAGATTTAATAATAAATGTAAAGTGTTATGATAGGTTATATATCATAGGTTCGAGTTCGGCTCAGCTCATTTCCAAATTATTGAGCTCAAAAGAGACTTGAATTCGACTCATTTAATATGCTTATCAAACTTTGCTCAAATTCATCTTAATATATGATCTAGAATGAGTTTTTTTTTTTTAAATTGAGATTCGAATACCTTGTGAGTGGTTTGGTTCATTTACATCTCTATAAAAGCCAACCATATAAAAAGGTTTTTGTTTAAAGTATCCAATTAAGATACATGAATGCGGTTATTGAGTGTTGGATTCCAACTTTTACTTTAAAAATTTTTTTCAAGAAAAGTAATGATTAAATTGGTAAAAAAAAAAAAATTGTTTATTACAATAATAATAATAATAATAATAATAGCCACATTAAATAACAAAAGTATTGTAATCATGGAAGACTTTTATTGAGTGTATATTCTTATTAAACATCCTCGCGATAGTAGAGGCAGAAGTAGTATTATAAGTCAGAGGATGTGAAGAGTTAAAACTCTATAATAGAAGTGTAAAAATATATTTCTAATGTCTTTCAGTGTAGTAAATTTAAAAATAATATAAATTTGTATACTATTATATATTTTTTAAAAAGTTGAAAGAATACGATTACCTATCTCCAAATAAATTGGCTAGACCTCCATCAAAGGCAAATTAATTTTTAAATGAATTAATTTTTGTTTATTAAATAGTTGAATGAAGAAGTTTTGTTCATCAATTGTTTTATCCAGAGATTCCAGAGCAACATTTAACCCCTATTTAAGGAAGAGTTAGAAAATGGGCATCGATTGCTGTTAATTGCCCTGAAAGCATAAAAAAAAGTGCTGTTTAGGACAAATACATAGGACACACAAACAAATTGTTAGCTAATATAACCTTTTGATATGTGTGTCGTTTAAGAATGAAGGAGCAGCAATTCAAATTTGAGGCTAGTCCACCCTCGATCATTTTTTCTGATTGTCACTTTAATTGCTTTTATTACACCATTAGTAGGGCATATATAATAGGATTGGCCTTTAATTAATTAAGTTGGTTAATATGTTCATTTTTCATGAAAAAAAAAGTCGATGAATTTAAAATGAAAGCTGGAGGATTTATGAGGTGTTTGATTCAACATTTTGGAGCAACTGATAACTTTAATTTTTCTTGTCCAACTTTTGGTGTATAAGTGTTTGGTAAACTTTTATGATAGTTGTTTGAATCCCAAATAATTACCGATTGAAAAACTCTTCTTTTTTTTTTTTAAACTTTTTATGAATAGTTGATGCTTTTTATTTATAAAGACATTTAATTATCCTTATATAAAAAAAAGTAATAAATTTTAAATTTATTTTTTTAATCTAATTACTCTTATATTATAGACTTTTTTAAATATTTTTTATTGATTATTATTATTATTAATTACATCAAAGTAGGCAATTGTTATAATACTTATTTATTTATAGATCTTGAATTAAATAAATAATGTTTATATTGATAATTTTATATTCTAATAGCAACAATTCAATTATTTTTATCAAACAAAATCCAATTTCCTACCAATTATCATGTATCTTTTGACAGTTATCAGATATCTACTAGATTCAACAGTTAAACCAAATGAAATTTTGATTAATTTTGACCAATGAAAGTTTATGAGTTAAACAAATAAATCCCAATTAATTAAAGGAATAAAAAATATATGTTTTTATATCCATACACATCCATATTCATAAAAAAATTTTCAAAAATTTGTCATCTATATATACCAAATACAAAAATTCGTTTATAAATTTATTAAAAGTTATATTCATTTATTAAAAAATAATATGAAAATTAACAATATTACATTGTGATTTTGATCGATGCAAGCTGATTTGAGAATTTGACCAAAGTATCCTGCTTTGAACCTAATGAAAGACCAATCATGATATATAATTTCTAGTGTTCGTGTGAGTTGACTCCATGAACTCCAACAATACATCAGTGCTTCCCTAACCAAAAGTAATGTGGAAGAGTAAAAGTTGGCATTTTTTTAAAAAAAGAAAAAGGCTAAAAAAAGTGTGAAATGAGTTTTGCTTGCCACTTAATTCATGAAATTAATGCTTCTTAGTAAGTCCACCATTAATATCTCTGCCTCCAATAAGTTAGATTTTTTATTGTTATATAATAGAGTAAAAGTGCAAGAGCAATGTGGAAATCAAAGATTCCATATCGAAATAAGGATAACTCTGATAAATTTAGTCCAAAAATTCCAGCATTGCATGCAACATTGAAGGGTCTCACAAGCAATGTCCACATATATGTTTAATAGGAGCGAGTGTTAGATGACTAAAGTTTAACATATTTATAGGATTTTGTTTTTCGATAATCATTTTATTTTTAGTGTGACAAAAATACGGATGTTAATTAAGATAAAAATGTGAGCATATAAGATTAGATAAAATATATTTGACAACTAAAGCTCAATATATCCATGGAATGAGTGTTGCAGAAATGCGAATATTAAGATGATTGTATGGACATACAAGATTGGAGAGTATGAGAAATGAATGCATTCCACAAAATTCATTAGCACATATTGATATTGGATGTAAAATAAGGGAAAGACGTTTAAGATGGTATGAACACATTCTACATAAAACCTCCAGATGACAACCTCCAGATGACTCGGTTTGATGATGTGATAGATTAATTATAGCAGATAGGAAGAAAGGTAGAGGTAGGTCCAAAATCACATGAAGTGCGATATTGTTTGAAGATTTATAGTTACTTTGAAGAGGACCTAGCTAGCTGTGGACCGGAGGATATAGAGTTATAAGGATGTTTGGTTACAGCTATTTGATTCGAAAGAGCAGCTAGACAAGTGCTTGGTAAGCATCTCTATCAACAACTTATAACTGATTCTAATATCAATCAGTTGATGTCTGAAAAAATTCATTTAGATCTTTTTCTCATTAGCCGACTATTTATTTTTACTTTTTATTTACGCTATATTATCTTTATAAATTTTATTAATTATTTATAATTATAAACATAAAAATAAATTAATTTTATTAATTATTTCTTCAAAATTAATTTTTTATTCAATAAATTATTTCCAATTATAATTATAAAAATATTATAAATAATAGTTAAACTAATAATATGTAATATATTTTTAAATGTTAAATAATATATAATATATTTTTAATTGTTATATATGTTATTTATTATATTAAGTATGAATTATATTAAATTAATTGATTTTACATATAAATTGTATACATACATTTATTTAAATTTTTATTTACAATTGATTTTACAGTATTCTAATAATAATAAATAATTATATAAAATAATTATTTTATTTATTAATACATCATATAAAAATATATATTTTAGATAAAATAAATTATATCTTATTGGTAATTAATTTTACATTACAATAGCAAACATTTAATTAGTTTTACCAAACATTAATGTTAATCAGTTATTAGCCATATACTGCACTTAACAGTTGAACCAAATAGGACCATATAATCCATATAGCCAGCCCCATTTAATATGAACTTAATTCTTAATTATTGTTGTTGTTAATATATTAATTTGAGTTAAGAAAACTTTCATATTTAAAAACTTATTAAAATTAAACTTGATATGGTTATATACTAATACTGATAAAATTTATAAAAATATAAATTATTATATTTATATACTAGTGATAAAATGTTCAATTAAAATAATAACTGTAGATAGATTTTATAAGTTACCTACTTACTTTTTTATAATATTTTATACAACTTAAATATTCAAATACTTTAGATTTAATAATAAATGTTAAGAGTCTTATACTATAGCTTAAATCTTAATATCTATAATTTTTATCATAAAAATCTAATGTATATGACTTAAATCACAGGTTTGAGTCAGCGAATTGGATTACTCCAATCCAATTATAAAATAACATCGAATTTTTTTTCCTATGAATTCAAAGATAATAAAAGATCCAAATGTATAAGCTTCATCAAATAACAAGCCTTTAAAGGAAAAAGGAGCTGCAACAAATAATAGTATTAAACATACATCATATAGATGGGAAAAAAAGAGAGTAAATTTAATAATTTTTTTTTAATTCAAACACGAAAATTATATGAATTTATTTTTTTTAAAATTAATTTAATGATCTGATTAATTAACTTAATTCGACCCGAAATGATCAATTGGAAAGTGGAGAAATTCTTTGATGGACTCAGATTATTACATCATTCGTAGATTAATCTAATCATATAGTAATCTATATACATATCGTATTCACATTAGTTAACTAAATACATGTTATTGTTTAATTATATTAGTTTATTGATAATGTGGTACACCGAATCTACTTAAAAATTTATTTAGGAATGCGAAGTAGGAGTCAGGAGTAGTGCTCGCAGTTCATATCGTGTTATATCTTATTTCATATCGTATTTCTTATATATGTTATACAACACAAAATGATTAGTTAATCAACTAAACGTGTTTATATATATATATATATATATATATATATATATATATATATATATATATATATATAGACAATTATACACAAACAAATACATATATTAATATAATTATAAAAATAATAGCTATACAATATTTATTTATATATAAAATATATTAATACAATTAATTTTAACCTAATATATTATAAATTTATTATATATAAATATATTATAAATATTTAAAATATTATAATATATGTTTAAATATTTTGACATTAAAATAATTAAATTTTTTATATATTTTTAATTGTGTCTTAACATGGTAAGCAAGTAAAATTCATTTATAATAAAGTTTTTTTTGTGTGTTTTAATCGTATTGATACGGTTATAATTTATATCCATTGAATTCAAACTCATATCTATATAAATCTGTATCATTTAATATTATTTAATTATGTTGTCTCACAAATTCGAAGCTCTAATTAGGAGGGAAAAGTATTTGGAAGGGCATGGGCTGTGAATGGGTGAACAGTGGGAGGTTAGATATTTGCATGCGCGTTGAAGAAGATAATATTGTGGGTTGGTTTGATTTTGATGTGCTTTCCATTTCAACACTCAGCCAATTTCAGTAACTCTGTTTTTCTTTTATGTAATTATTGCCTTAAAAAAATCATTCTACTTTCTTTTTAAATTAATGCTTAACGATATTTCCTCTAAATTAAGCCATTCGATGTTTAGTAAAATATGGGATTAAATTGGGTGACTTTTGCCGTACGAAATGGAGAAATTTAGAAGCAAATTAAGGAATGTCATTTGTCATGACTGGGCAAATAGTTAACTACTTCCTCAATCCTCCCGTTCAATCCATTTTTTTTAATACGTAAAGAGATTTATAATAAAGAGTAGTTATTTTCTTGTGCTTATTCTAGAGGTCATAAATTTATACTAATATTAATAGATGGTGACTAAATGTGTATTGAAATCGAGTTAATACAGTAACAGATTTGAGCTCGACTCAATAAAAAATTCGACATTCGAACTCAGTTAAGTTTTTTTTAGTTGTTCGAAACTACTCGAAAAATATTCAAACTATACTCAATAAAACTCGAATCAATTAAAAAAAATTTAATAGATAGTGTATTCGTTTCGAGTTGACTGAATTGACTTGACTCGAAATTGATTAGAGTTAACTCGACTCGATTAAGTTCAAATGCATTAAAATATTAAGGGGATAAAAATAATTTAATAAATAATAAAAAAACTAACTATTCGATGAAGGTCGCGAGTCTTATAAATTGAGTGTTGTGATATTTGAAATCGATTAGCTCACGAGTAGTTTTACTTGTTTACACCCCTAATATACTTGAACTCAATTCTATTAATTTTTATAAACGAAAATATTAATAAAATCTTGTTAAATGATTTATACATATATATTTTTTATAATTGTGCATTGAACCCAAGTATATATATTTTTTTAATTTAAGACAAAAATATGATCACTAAAGTAAAAGAATTAAAATGTAAAGCTACGCATCAATGACAGAATTATGATATCACCTTAAGCGAGTCTATACATTTATTGAAGCAACATGCAATTAAGGACTAAACACCACACAGGTCTTCATAAGTAGACCGTAGACAGCGGATTAGGTGGGGGGAATTTGGGTAAATGTTGAATTTTCGTGTAAGTGGTCAGCAAACTCATGTCCCACCACAAAAATGCTTTATTCAACTGTGGGCCAGATGGTGAACATGGGCCTGTAGCATGCAATTCATTGAAACTTTCCTTTGACTTTTACGTTCTTGTATTTAATTTTGGGCCACACCCATATTTACCCAATATCTTTTACGTTGCTTGATGAAGAGAGAATTTTTTTTTTTTTTTTTTAAATCGTTAACCGATGAAAAAAATGAGTATTGAAAAATATCTGAAAATAAAAAATATTCTTAGCATTTATCTTATAAATAAATAATTATTTTGTACATTTCTCAAGGATATACTTTTCGAAAATTACATTGATTTGCCGTTCAATTTATTATATAATTAATTTGACTTTCTTTTAATTATTTTCAGGATTTAGCTGAAATTATCAATAAACTATAACTATGTCCAGGTGTGAAACTCTCTTCATCATATATAAAAATTTTGGTCCGATTTCAATAATATTAGTCATTACTTGTAAATAATTGGTAGTTTTTATTTGAATTTTGTAGGTTCCTAAATTATGGGATTTTAAGTAATTTTAATGAAAATATTGTTTTGCCGAATAATATTGCTCTAGAAGGTCAAGTAGGACACATTTATATAGTCAAAATAACTCTAAATATATACTTTAGTAATGCTGTGAAAACGAATGTTTGGTGTGTGATACCTTGCAAGTGTACGAGACCATAACATGTGGTGCAGATGTAAATTTTCATTCCATTCCTACGAGGATTGTGAATTAATTATCAAAATTAAGTCCACTTACTATTATTTAGACAAATTAAGATTTGAAATACTTAGAAATTTAATCTAAAAAAAACCAATGAAAATTTTGGGATAAAATCTCAATCAATTAAAGGGTAGTGTAGTTTCTACCGATTGGAATTAACTCAATTGGTATATTTACCATAAAAGAGTCATAGTAAATATAGAATGCCAATGGTTCAATATTTAATCTCTACAAAATGTAGAGAAGAAAAAAAGCTAGAGTGGTTTCTCTTGTTTAGTTTGATTAGTTTTTCATTACGTGTCTTGTATGTGATTATTAAATATTAAATTTATCATTAATCACCGTATGATTTTTATATAAAATAAAGATAGAAAGTATTTTATATTCATTTTGTCCATTTCACTAAGTTACTAATTTGTTCATTATTGAGAGTCGTATATAAAATAAAAGTAGTAAGTATTTTACTGTCATTTTGTCTATTCCCCTATTCTTAATCATTCATGTGCTATGTATGTAATTTTTAACAATTGGACTCATTATTATTAAATAAATAATAATAATGTCTATTAAATTAATTTTAATTATCATATAATTAAGTCATATTTAATTCAAATACTATAATTGTTAATTATAGTTGATTCTTATATTTTATATAAAAGTAAATTATATTATACTATGCATGTAAATTTTAAAAATTTAATTTGTTATGTATATGATTAAAATAAATTAATTATTAAACTATATAAAAATTATTAAAAAATTATAACTTCTTAAATAACTTAAATGAATTGTAATCAGTATTTTGAAATTCATATTATACATTACGTATATAGTTGTAATTTAGTTTAAATTTAATATTATATAAATTTAATATGTCAGTGAAAATCATTGTTGCTGCACTTTAAATTACAGTATATTATTGTTTTTTTTATCATGTTTTTTCTTTTGTTTTATTTAGAATATTAATTAAATAACTAATGCTACTAATATTCGAACGGAGGTACATATTTATTTCAAATGTAATATATGATTAATATGTTATACTTTATATTTTAACTAATAATATAACTTTATTCATAACAGTGTAGTATTTTATTTATAGTAAATTATATAAATTATATTATTTTATTTATAATAAATTATAAGAGTGCATGTTTACCTCAAATTTAATATTATTTTATAATATTATTTATAGTAAATAATTAAGGAGATTCTCCTAAATTACTAATTTATCTATTATTAAAAGTCATATATAAAATAAAGCTAGTAAATACTTTCCAGAAAATGTGAAAATTTTGAGATATTTATTTACAGAAAACTTTATTTTTTTTAAAGTATTGAGTATATGTGACACATATTAAATTATTGGCCTTCACAACTGAATGGCACATCAAATTAAATTAATTTTATTTTTATGAAATAAAAAAATCTTTTGAAATGAATTACATTATTGTGTCTTTCTAATATTTTTTTATTAAATTAATTTTTTATATTATTTATCTTTTTTTTATATATAAAATATAGTTACTTAGTCCTAATAAAATTGGAATTCTAATTAATAAATTATTAACACTATTCACTAATAAATTAAATTATTAAATGATAAAATTAATTCAATTAACTAATACAATTATGTTGGTTTTTTGATAAATTTTTCTGTCCTTAATTCTCACTTTTATATATGGTATGATAATAATTTTGCAATTAAATTTTGGAAAAATTATAAATTATTCTAAATTATCAATATATTATAATTATATCTAATTCTAAAAAATTATATTTAAATTATATGAACTTTCATGTTTTAAAACAAATCTAATTTTGGTGGCACGGAAACAATTTCAAAACCTAGCTGACGCTTAAATGAATTGACCGAATGGAGTAGCTAGTACAGACATTAATTAAATATACTGATTTATTAAATATATCCAAATATAACTTGATAATTGGACTAGAGTACTTGTTATTTAATGCAATGAGTTAAGAAATCCTAATTTAATTGATATATTTTTCCGAATTACCAATTCTATTGAATAAATCCCATTAATCAATGTATGTCAAGTTCTATGATTTTCCAACAAGAATCTCCCGCTAGACTGTATGCTACATTATTCTAGTTGGGAATGTTTAGAATTGAGTTTCGAAAAATGTATTTCGAAAAAAAATTTATATTTATATTTTTTTTAATTTTAAAAACTGTTTTTGATATAAATAGATAAATATATATTTATTCTAAAAATATATTTGAAAAAAATAATTTATAAAAAATTAAAAAAATAATCAATTAAATAAAAAAAATTAAAAATTTGCTTTTAGAAAATGTAAATCCGCAAGTGTAATATATATGGTAGACTCATTTTAAGGATTTTCCTCCCGTACTCAACCCAAGAACTAATAATTCAACCAACTTAGTCTTTTTTTTTAATAAATGTGAACATTTAATCGCTAAATTATTGTTAGACATTAATTAATATATATAAACAATTTTAACAATTAATGGTTGCTCAGCAGCAAAACACACTATGTAGTGTTGGTGTTCAGTTAGACTCTCACAAAAAATACTTTGATTGGGAGAGACTAAAAGTATAAATGTGCCGATGCCTTGAGCAGAAAATAGTCTCACATGCATGATTGGGTAAAATATTAACAAAAAATGCGAAAGCTTCTTCTTTTTTTTTTTTTTTTAATCATGTAGAGTCTAGACATTGAGATAAAGACTTACTATCTTTACCATGACTATGGTTAATGTAATTGAGCTAATCCCAATTAATATAAATGTTAAAACTTAAACCTCAAAAAATTTAAAAATTTTCGAGTTTAATACTTAAAAGATCTAGATGTTCACATAGTTTTGAACAGAAAATATTCATGTGGTTAAGGCTTTAAATAAGTTCAAAAATATATACAAATGCAATAAGCCATATAAAACCCTAATTATGGGCGGATTTAGCATGGCGGTATTCACCTGAAATATTAAAATAAAAAAAAAATGATCTCTCTTTCTTGACATTAAGTATTTAAATAGTCAAATTTCAATATAATAAGAAAGTAAACACAATATAAGAAATTCTTTTGAACAAACAACCGTTAAGGAAAATAAATACCTTTGACAAACAACCGTTTAGACAATAACTTGTTTGAAAAAGACATTCTTGTTGTTTATATATATATATAACTCACATTTTTTTTTTTTTGTGTATTATGATAAATTAAAAATTCCTTCTTTTTAATTAGCTTCCCGCATGGATAAATATAGAAAAAACGCGGAAAAAAATTATATTCATTTGGTGGAAAGTTAATGTCGTTTATATATGTGTAAGAAAATAAAATTTATTATCAATAAAAAATAAGTTATTTATTTTCGACTTTATACATGTCTTTGTTTTAGATAACTGAGTTTCATTGAGATCTAATTTATTATTACTTTTAGTCTTTTTAAAAAAAAGGTAATATGATTATTTTATACCTATAATTGTATCTATTAAATAGTATTTTTAATCTTTGTAAAAAAAACTTAAATGACAATTAAAATGGAACGGAAAAAGTTAACTATATATATATATATATATTAAGAATGTTATTTATTTTAATGTAATTTATATCTAACACTTTTAAAAAAAAAATTTATATTTAACATATTAAATAATATATGTAATAATTAAATATATAATTATTATAAAAAAAATAAAGTTAGAAAATAAAATTTCCATTTCTCCACTAATATATAGTTCGAGAACTTCGGATTTGCGAAAATTTTCTATTTCATTACTAAACCAGCGAGAATAAAGAAAAATGATATCATTTAATTGAAAGATTTTAAAATTTATAAATTTTAAATTAATAGGTTGTGAAATTTATAGATTTTAAGAATTTCATCATTTATTTTGACTATAAATTCATAAATTGATAATATAATTACCCTTATATATATATTTAGTTCAATGACTTTAATCTATAGATTTAACAATTAATTTCAAATTTTATTATTTATTAAATATTAATAATTTATTATAAATTAAGCATATATAATCTATTTCACTATATACTAAAAATTTTAAAAAATAAAATTAGTTATTTTAAGAGTTGAAAAATTAAAAAATAAAGTTATTATACGTTATAATATTTAATTATATTGCTATAAGAATAGTTTTAGAATAAAAAATGGGAGCAATTTTCTATTAATCAAAATCCATGGATTTTGGACTTTGCCATTTAGAAGGTGGAAAATTAAATCTTTTAAAAATAAAATATTTTGGTAGATAAAAAATTTTCTAAAATCTATAAATTTATGTCAAATTTATCGTCTAGCTACTAAAAAAATACCAAAATCATGAATTTTGGATTTTAGCTTTTTTTTAGTAGTCAAATGATAAATTTGACATAAATTCATAAATTGTTTAAAATTTTTTATATGGGATCTCTCAATTCAAACCATAAATTTGACATAAATTCATATATTGTTTAAAATATTTTTAATGTATTAGTTTCTTATTTCCTAATTAAAAAAAAATATCTTAGTCAAATAAAAGCTAAAGAAAAGGTTTAATTTTAATTAATACGAATATTATTTATAAAAAATGAAAACTTTCTCTAACCTCAAAATAGAAAAAAATTGCTATGATGTTTGACATATCTATCACCATTAATATATAGTTTCATAACATTTGCTGGATTTGTTCCAATTTGTTTGCCCCAATAAGGGGATAACCAAATCATTTTTTTTTTTCCATTAACAGTTATTTTACTTTTTACTTAAATTTGGAGAGTTTTATATCTTTCTATTTCAATTCTTACCTAAATTTAGGGAGTTTTGTATCTTCCAACAGTTTTTCTATTTTTTTTTCTTATCTATCTCATTTTCTAAAATTTACATTTTCTCTTCTCAGATTTAACACTAAGAGGTTCTAAGTAATATTTTACTATTTATTATTTATCTTTTTTGTTCTTTTATCTTTCTTTCCTTCTTTTTTATCTCTTACTCTCTCTTCATTTTCATTTTCTAAGTAATATTTTATTATTTATTTTATTTTTTTATCTCTCTTTCCTTCTTTTTTATCTCTTACTCTCTCTTTATTTTCTTTCTAGATAGTTTTATGAATAAAAAATAAAATGGAGAGTGAGATAAATAGTATTATTGGAGTGTACATAATTTTCAAGATAAACTAAATTAATGAGTGAATTTTTTATAATATAACAGAAAGTGAGATAAGAAGTAATATTAGGATGCTCTATTGCAAATATGATCTCCTAGTTATTAATCCAAATACTCTTACCGACTTATTATTAACAATAACAAATTGCTGCTTTGATTTTTATTTAGGCTAAATTAAAAAAAAAATTCCAAATTTTACATTTTATCATAGTTGTGATTAATTTTTTAAAATTTTAAATTTAATTATATGTATTTTAGGTTTTGTAATAAATATTGTATCGGATGAATCGTACCTCACTTGAGCCTATATGGTAATGACATGAAAAAGTATTAAAAATATAAACACTGACGTGGAAAACATGGTGGAGTTGATGTGAAAAAAATTGTTACATGAATATATAAACAAAAATGGCGCCGTTTTATATATTAAATTACTCATCTCACTTAAATTAAAACGATAACATTTAGCTAAAAAAAGAGACAAACAATATTATAACAGGATCTATTTTGAGAAAGTGACGATTTTGATAAAGAGTTTTATATATTTATTTCAATAAATATAGTTTTCAAAAGGGTACCGTTTTGGTTTTTATACTCACATCACAATTTTTTCTATATCAATTCAATTATATTTTCTACGTCATTATTTTATATTTTAAATATATAGAATCGCGACATAAGCTTGGAGCGAGGTACAGTTTATCCAAAATAACATTTATTATAAAATCTAAAGTAAATATAATTAAATTCAAATTCTTAAAAATTTAACAATAATTATGATAAAATATAAAATTCATAATTTTTTTATAATTTAGCTTTTTCTTTATTCTCATTAACTAATCAAATAAGCGTTGGACAATTACTTAAAAGTATCCTCACTTTTAAAAAAAAAAAAAAATCCTTGTTTTTATTATGAGGTGGGTAATAACATGTAAAAACACATTTCACCTATTTTTTGCTTTTTTTTTTTTTTGGTAATACCTATTTTTTGCTTTTCAATTGTGTTTTTTTTTCGGGTGAAGAAAAATCCCGAGATTTAGTGAAGAGCATTCATGCCTCTCTGTAATTCCGGTGGGTAGTTGAAGCATCCAGCAATTAATAATTTTATTTAAAATTATTTATTTTCACAAGGGCAAATTTGTATGACACACTTCTCAACGATATATCCAAAGAAGAAAGAAAATATATGTCCACGTCAAAAAATTAATAAAAATTAATGACTTGAAAAAATTAAGTATATATATATAATAAAAATAAAATAAATAAATATATATTACTACATAATAAGTTTAGTTCACATAAGTCTTAATTTTGAATTAAAATATATTTTTTTCTTCTACAAATAAAACGAGGATGTCTATTTTAAGTCTAGATAGATAAAAAAAAAAAAAGGGTCATATCCAGAGTCATCTCCCCCATTTTTGGATCATTTAGCGCCTATAAATTGGGAAGATTCCAATCCTTTGCACATTACACAGAGATTCAGGATTAAGATAGCACAGCAGGAAAAGAAAACAGAGAGATTTTCTCCATAGACTCTCTGTTTTTTTTTTCTTCTTTTGTTTTTTGTTAAACTAGTAATTATGGCTGATACCTCAAATTCTAATTACAATAATGGAGTTGTACTAGATGTTAAAGATGATAATCATCCTAGTTCTTCCAGAGATTCGATACCATCTTGCTCTTCCGATGCTCGAATTTTGAATATCTCTGTTTGTTTCCTCCAAAAGGTGATTGATTAAATTAACTCTTCAATGTTTATTTCTTCTTTCATACCTCTGTTCCCTGTCCTCCTTTTCCCTTCAAAATTTTTTCCGTCAAAGTTCTTACAAGAAAGTTTTTTTTTTTTACTAAAACCCATTTCATAAAATTGGATTTTGAGCGAACCCAATTTATAAAATATGATTCCCAATATCCGTCCACTAATTGTTTGTGCATCAATCTCAAAGAAGTTATTTCTCTCAATTTTCCAATTTTTAAATTGTTTTTTTTGTTGGAATATAAGAAAGAATAAGTCATTAAATTAAAGGGTTTTTTTTTTATTGATTTTTTTTTCTTGAATGATTTGCAGCTGATTGCAGAGGTGGTGGGGACATACTTCTTGATATTTGCCGGATGTACGGCGGTGGCGGTGAATTTGGACTTTGACAAGGTAGTGACGCTTCCTGGGATATCAATAGTTTGGGGATTAGCTGTGATGGTTTTGGTTTATTCTGTTGGTCACATCTCTGGTGCCCATTTCAACCCTGCCGTTACCCTTGCCTTTGCTACCTGCAAAAGATTTCCTTGGAAACAGGTAAAATTCAACCTGCACCTTTTTGCTGTTTGAATATGGGTATTGTTTCAAAATGCTTAATGGGGTTTTTAGAATGCATTTTTCTGTTACAAATTACACAATTGAGGGTAGATATAAGGTTATGTAATGATCTACTTCCATTGATCTTTTCCCCTCTCCTGTCCTTGTTGGTGATGTAGGTGCCGGCTTATATAGCATGTCAAGTTATTGGATCAACACTAGCAGCAGGAACAATTAGATTACTCTTTACAGGCAGCAAGGATCATTTTACAGGAACAATGCCAGCTGGGTCAAACATGCAATCCTTTGTAGTTGAGTTCATAATCACATTCTATCTCATGTTCATCATATCCGGTGTCGCCACAGATAACAGAGCCGTAAGTTACAATTCTTCACCTAACCATTGATTCCAAATTGAGATTGTGTATGCGGTCAAGCAATAGAGTTGGGTGTAATTAAGTTGCCTACTTTGACCTTGATGATCTCTTCTCCCTGACAATTGTATTAATTTATATTATCAATGTTCAAGGTTATATCCGGGCTTTGAATAATTACATCATTTGTTAATTGTTCTGTTTGATGCAGATTGGTGAACTGGCTGGGCTTGCTGTTGGCTCAACCGTGCTACTTAATGTTATATTTGCAGGGTATTAACCTAATTTAATCAACTTCTTGAATATTTTATTAGCCTAATCATTGACTTGTGACCAAATAATACTAACCCAAAATTGGCTTTTGTGTTAGAGATTGATAGAGTTATATAGTTTATATTAATCAGATTGATAGTAATGCTGACATGAAATTGGAAAACAGGCCAATATCAGGGGCATCAATGAATCCAGCAAGAAGCTTGGGACCAGCAATAGTATGGCATCAATACAAAGGGATATGGATATATATAGTATCACCAATACTTGGTGCACAAGCAGGAGCATGGGTATATAACATGATTAGGTACACAGACAAGCCTTTGAGAGAGATCACCAAGAGTGCTTCTTTCCTTAAGAGTGCTGGTCGTGCCTGATTTCCTCGCTCCCTTTTCTGCTGTTTTAATTTCCTGTAAATAATCTTAATCCATTCACTATTTTCCTTAACTATTCCCATGTTGGTGGAATGAGTTGAATTTCCTTACTATCAAAATCACTACTAATACGTTCCACATGTTTTGGTCCTTTGTTTTTTTGTTTCCTTTTTGTGTTTTTCCCCTCTTTTGAGCTCATTGTAAATTGAGTTGAATTTGATTAAAAATATCAGTGTCAGTCAACATGTCATTAATTTGCAAAAGTGGACATTATTATTATCATTTTTTTACAATGCATCCGATTGGATTGGAAATTCGAATTCGAAATTTACCAATAGTAATCATTATTTTGGACATTATTAATTGGTATCATTAGTGTTGGTTGAAAAAGAAAATGTAAATAGAGTAAAACGAATTGGATACGGTCATTTGAGGAGAGCTTGTCGAGATCATTCTCATATTTGATAAAATACTTTTGGTCAACAAATTCATGTTTCTTAATTAATATTAGGATTCATCCAAAAAAGTAGATAAATAAAATAATTAGACAATATATTTAAACCCATTAAAGTAAATAATAAGTACAAATAATACCAAAACATTTCTCTAAATATTATTAAAAAAAAACCATAATAGTTATACTATCAATGAAGTAAAAAATTCAGATAATTTTCAGATTTTGACTTGGGAATTTATGTACTACCTAAATTACTCCATGTATATCTTCTCTATCTTCTTCTTATTGGAAATAAAATTTGACTGTTGAACTCTTCTTATTTTTACTCGGAATTTTCTCAGGTTTGCTAATAAAACAAACTGAATAGAATACTTTTATTATATAATTTTTAGGGTTATATATCACGTGTTTTATCCTTCATTTTCATCATCATATCACGTGAGTCCAGAAAGAAAACAAAATCAAACGAAGATAAAGTTGAATTCCTTAGCTTAGTTAAGTCCTATAACATGTGAAAATGGGAACAAATGAATGGATGTCCGAGTTTGACCGGGTCGGTTCACGGACTGAATCAGCCTGTGCCTGACTTCGCCATTGGAGGAGTTGGAAAATCGACTTTTCATTTATGAATAAAAAAGAAAGTGCAATTAGGGGAAGTCTTCATTTTCTAAAAGTCTAATCAATTGTAAAAGAGGAAAAATGGAGATAAACATGAAATGAATGAGATAATTAATGAAGTGTTTAATTGCAGCCATATCTAAAAAATGGATAATGTTCATCCTCTTCAACACCGTTCTAATTAAGATCACATGATTTATGTTTTGGCAAGCACAATACATCTTTTATTTGCATCAAATAATAATAATAATAATAATAATAATAATAATAATAATAATAATAATAATAATAATAATAATT
>CATIWF010137244.1:0-11082 GCA_949630135.1 Balakata baccata
TATACATATGAATGGTGATATGGAATGTGATTATAAATGAGTTGTAATATTGAAAAGAGAGACATCCAGAATTAAGAAAATTAATTAAGCATGAATAAAATTAATTTATAAAGCCCTAACACACCTGACCAAGAACTAGAAGAATGGATATATTGGCATGCCAATAGGGGGTGTAAATGAGGTAGGTGCTAGAAAGCACCGAGTTGATTATATTACGTAGGCACTAATTTGTGCTGAGTCGATTATATTACGTAAGCATTATATTGTGTTGAGTTTATCATAAATTTTATGTAAGCGCTATGCGCTGAGATATTTTCCATATTTTATGTAGGTGCTGAGTTGATGCATAAAGGCATATAAACTCTTTTATCTTATAAATTAGTTCATGACTCAGGTGTTCGGGGCATGAAATAAAAGAGAATAAAATAAATAAATTAAAATGAAACAAAGGAAAGTAAACAAAGAAAAGTAAAAACATCAAAAGAAAAATAAGATATATATTTCTTGTTCTATTGGTTCATATAATTCTCTTTGGATTTTTGCATTCTTTATTTGTTGAATTGATGTTAAGAAAATATATATATATATTGTATGCATGTTAAATTTTTGCTATAAGCAGCAATGCTAAACTAGTAGCTTAACGTGTGTAGTTTCCTCAAGCGCAAGTATTAAGGAAATGTGTACATAAAGACAGTAGTTGTTAGAAAAAGGTGAACCCCATAATCAGATAGCAGCATAGAAGCCCTTTTTGGAGCAGGTATAAACATGTTTGTAAAATAACCAAATTTTAATTATCATGCTGAATGATGTTTTTATTTTTGTTTTGGAGGTTGTAAAATAAGTAGTTAAAAGTATATCAATGCATATAATCTTTTGGTTTAAAGGATATGAAGCTTCTAATATTTACTTGAAATTTAATTATGTAATTATCTTGAAGGTAAATGAGAACGAGTTAAAAAAAAAAAGCAGACTTTGATTTATGTGATTATAATTTTTAATATTTGTCTTAAACAGTATAAGTATGAAAGTAAATATAGGGTATCATTCTCTTTGCTATTAATAGCAGGGTAAAGGGTGTTATAATAGCTAATAAATTGAAATTAAATGCATTCAATTTAAAATTTAATTTAATTAAAAATTAAATAAAATTTTAATTCAATTTAATTTCATAAAAAACAAACCTGGTCAGCAGATATCTATAAATTATGATAGATAAAAAACCGAGAAACCGTAAAAGAGCACTGTCGTATCAACACCTACAAAATATATAAAAAAATAAATTGGATTTAATAACTCTTAGTATATTATAAACAAAAATATTATTGTAACATAATTTCGAAATATAATGTATTTAAAATAATTCAAAGAATATTTTGAAGGCAAAAATTTTAAAACATTAACTTTTTTTTAAATAATCAAATAAAATAATATAAAAATATTAAATTTTATAATTAAAATTACAGGAATAATATAACTAGTTGACACTTAATATAATATAAAATTTAAACTTTAGTTAATTTTATACATTTGATTTAAAGTGTAAAAGAAAAAATATATGTATACATTTTTTTAATCATTATTTTGTTTTCAAACTTGTATTTATTTTTTAACTTATAATGGATCAATTATTTATTTCAGTTTAAATTGATTTTCAATAGACAATATTTAATTTATTTGACATTAAAGCATAAGAAACTTCTTATTTTTTAAAATCATAGATATTATTAGATTTATTTGAAAGATAGTACATCAATTTTAATTATGGTATAATTTATTAGTAAAATAGTTAAAAAAAAAAGTTACTGTAAATTCAATAACTGATCTAGAAAATGGCTTTGATTTTTAAAGTTTTTTTGTGTTAAATTTTTGTATATTTAAACTGAGTTAATATTTTTTTTATTTTACATGGAAAAATATAGAAAAAATAAAAAATCATTTGTTTAGTTACGAAATTTTGAGCCATTAAGGCTCGGTATTCAGGATTAATGGTAGTTGGAAAAGCAACTGAAAGGGTAAAAAAAAATTGTACTGCAAAAAACTAAAAATTAAAATATTAATATCACATATATATAATTAAATTATTATGATATAAATTCCCTTTTTCAGATTTCAATATGCAACAACACTTATTCTATAAATTAAGGATGACACATTAATGCATAAATAGAACATGGAACTTATCAATACATAAATGGAATTTTGGAAGTCAAATAATTTCAAATGAAAAAGAATTGAATGATTTAAAAAAAATAAGAAACACAAAACATGATATAATAATGAATATTGTGTTTCTCTCAATAAAATTCGTCATTCATTTTCCTGTTATTTGGCTTACACGCCTTCTGAAATAACGAAATTGGTGTATTACAAAAAGTGAAAGATAAAAAGCAAAGTTTGAAAGGGAAAGAGAATAAATAAACTTACAAGTTTATCATTAACATTTACAATTTACATAAAAAGCAAAAGGATATGGATTAGTGGAAGTGGGACAACATGACAAACATCTGAAATTTTAAGCACAAACTCACCCTAGAACAACGGTGTAATACCCTTAAAATTTCATAAAATCAAGGTTTGATAAAAAAAAAATACAAAAATATTATTGGGTATATATATATATATATATATTGTCGCTCCCATAAACTCATCAACCCTTCTTTCTCTTTTTCTCCTTTTCTCTCTTCCTTTGTACACCATTTCCAAATCCGATCACCGCTTAAACGATCTTTGATCAATATGAAATTCAGGCCACAAATAGTTTTTGACCTTCCCAACACGCTGGTGACCTTTTTTTCTCCAAAATCAGGTGGGAATTGCAAAAAACGGTGAGATGAAATTCGGACGTCAGGCTGCCCCTGTTAATTCTCCATCTTCCCGGCCTTTTTTCTTGATTCTAACATCGAAAATAGATTCATGAGGTCCAAAAATTTTGGAATACACCTTTTGAGCTCTAGGTATTGTCGATTGGGGCTTGATCGGAGTTCATTTTTTTCGCAGGAGCCGCCGAGAATTCTTATAGATCTAGGAGTTTCTGGTGACTTCCAAAACACAACACTTATACTTTCAGACTCTCCACGTCCCAATGAAACTGTTGGTACCCTCCAATCGCCATTCCGCCGCCTTTGGGAATTTTCTAGTCACTAAAGTCCGGCAACCCTTAACCGGACGTTTTTGGACAGAATCTCTGGCTCGATAAACCGAGTCATCCGGTACCAACCACACCTTCGTGCCTTTTTAGATAGTGAGATATAATTTATTTGTGAAATTTAAGTATAATAATTCATTAATGTGATAAATTATTTATTGAGTAATTTGAGGGATTGAATAATTATTGGAGAATATATTTAGACATTATAATAGAATTATGAGATGATTATTAATAAAGTCGAATTATGGATAATTGAGTTGATTATGTATGTTGATCGGGTATATAATAATTTGGAGACCCGGATTGTAATTGATTGTATTGAGATGATGATGATATATTTGATAGGATTATGACTCGTAAGCGGGAGGTTGTCTGGTTTTTAAAGGATATGCTGCCGAATTTTCAGTAAAATTTACATTAAAATTTTGGATAAAGGTTTATATGGGGGAATCTTAGAAGAGTCTGGATTATGATTTATTCTTAATTGTATATTGATATTCCTTCTATTATTATAGATTCTCTAAAGGCCCCACCAGCCGCACCAGAGTCCTAAAAGTAGCCAATTAAAGAAATCTATAGATCTGTTAGTTAATATCATATAATTTTATAACATGCTATCTCTCTCCTTACATTTTCTCTGGCATGCTAATTAATGTTAAATAATAATAATAATAATAATAATATTATTATTATTATTATTATTATTATTATTTGCTGAAGATGTGATTGGGTGAAATTGTAATGTGATATTGTGATATGATTGTTGAGATAAAAACTATAGCAGAACGTGTCACCTGATGAGTTACATCAGGATCGTGTGTACACTAGTAATGATTTTATAATTATAAATGGATTGATAAGATACACTAGTTGAGTTCGTCTCTCATGGCACTGACACCATTTGGATAAGTGAACGACTAAAGAGAATGACCCTAGTCGATTTTGCTCTCATGGTGTCAATCCTTTGGAAATTAAGAGAACTCATTAGCTAGTAGAATTGTAGTTTAGGATTCTGCTTGAGTTTTTCACTTATTTACTTTATGATTAATATTACATGTTGTATGACCTCCTTGCATGTATATATGATATTATTATTATATTGTGTGACTACGTGTTATAAAAATTATATGATATTGATTCACTCAGTAGAGACTGACTCCTCTCAATTATTTTTGAGGTAGTAGATATCCTCTACATACTGTTTTGGGATGTCCCGCATCTTCTTCACTTTGAGAGGGCTTGACGTAATATTTTTAAATTACTTCTCTTATTGTATTAAATATTCTATATCTCCGTGATACCATATGTAGGAATATCATATAGTATTTACATGGATATATCAGAATGAGAATACCCTCCCATAGTGATATTATGGATATAATTATATATTTAGGCTTCATTTGTTTGTAGAAAATAATATATTTCTGGAAAATATTTTCTAAGAAAAATATTTGTTTGGAAAATAATTTATTTTCTATTATTTGGTTGTACACGTAAAATTTTAAAGAAATTATTTTCTAGTATTTGGTGTATTTTGAATTTTTTTTTTTTTTGCATATAAAAAGCTATTAAAATATTTAAAACACGTCAAAATTTGATATTTTTAATTTATAACTATGTGTAAAAGAAAATTACATAAAATAATAATTTTTAAAAAAAAAATTCATGTGACCGGCACCTGTAATCGGCTACCGATGGTGGCCGGAGGTTACAGGAAGTGATTTTCAATAATAAATATATTAATTAGTATATATTTAGTTAGTTTTAGTATAAAAAGTTTTATTTATGTAAGTGTGTTAAGATCCAGAAAATGATTTCTCATTCTCAAAAGAGGAAGTCATTTTCCTGAAAAATGACTTAGTTTTCCCTTTGATCAGGAAAATATTTTCTGTCGACCAATTTTTCTGAATTCACCAAATGCAGAAAAATACAAAAAATATTTTCTTCGAAACAAACGGAGTCTTAGTAGGATTTATATTATGTGATGGAATATTAGATTGATGTTGATATGTGGCATAGTTGAGATATAAGATATAAGTATAGTTTAGGCTTGCTAAGGATTTCGGTGGCCTTAAGCTTACTTATGCCCTAACGCCGGTCACGGTCCCCCAACAAGCAGCCATACATACATAATCATTATTCTAAGAAACAACAAAAGAAATCCAATACGTCTTATTGTGAGATTACGTACATAAAATTCTAAAGCATAATAAATAACCAAACTGCTGGGATGTCCCAAAAAGAAATCAATCAAGATTATTCCAGTTTTGTCATTGCATCTTACTAAACCAAATGAGCTAGCCCTTCTATAACACCCTTAACCTTCCTTAATATTTTCACTAACTTCCTATACCTCCTTCTCAATGAAACAGAGTCAAAGGTCAGTTGTTCATATGAGGTCTTTAGAGCTGTTAGTTCAGTGTTTTCAGCTACATTAGTATTTAACTTAGAGATCATCAATTCACAGTGACTATAATTCACAATTTCAGTGCCATATAAAGTATTAATATGGTCTAAAGCAATCATACTTGCCATATTCTTTGCCCCCAAAGCACTGTTGGTACTAATACTATATCACAAAAATTTAGATCCAGTGCTATCCTGGCATGGGTAATACAAAGTGTATGCATATGTAACACCTTATACATTTAAAATTCATATATCATTGTATTAATTTATCATGTGTAGCACAGAATATAGGCAAGATCATGATCACAGTGCAGCTATTTTTTTTTTCCTTATCATAGTGTATAATATTTCACATATATTATTACCTTAAATATTGTGTCCAAGTATTTTAAGTTATGAGTTTAAGAGGGATTATATATATTATTACAAGCTCACCATAATTACACATATGCATACAGTCACCCAAAACACGGATAATATGTTGTCATGCTCATGTGAAATACAAGGAAAGAGAGTAGGGAGAATCGATTGGCGACTTTTAATCAATGACTTCTAATATGCACTTCAGAATGAGCTACTATTTTTCTACCTGAAAAATAATGCAATTTGATGA
Source organism: Balakata baccata (assembly GCA_949630135.1). Classification (NCBI taxonomy): domain Eukaryota; kingdom Viridiplantae; phylum Streptophyta; class Magnoliopsida; order Malpighiales; family Euphorbiaceae; genus Balakata; species Balakata baccata. The sequence goes on from CATIWF010137244.1 coordinate 6,171, forward strand.
AATGTGATTCAATAAGAATAACCATCAAACGCTTAAACAATACACAATAATAGATAACAATTATGTTCATCTCATATTTAACATTCCATTCTATTCTATTCATCAATATAATATAAATATAAATAATATTAAATCATATAAACATTGTCACTACTTATGCTTATGCTTTGCCTTTTTTTTTTTTTTGCTGTGACCAGGCTAAACGAATATTATTCCGGATTTCCATATGAACATTTATATTTGCTAGCTACCTTGATCATTTGTAACATTTGTACATTTGTTAAACCATTTGCCTTTTCTTTTGTTTTTCATTTGCATTTGGACATTTGATTAGGCCATAAGCCTCTTCTTTTGTTTTACAATGTCATTTAACTAGTTACAACGCCTTTTAAGTCTATATGCATTTGCAACAAATCATTACATTTGTATCATCCCTTGAATATCAATTCATATTTCACATTATATACAGTAGGCAAATACATTTAATGGAATCATGACACATACATGTTCACAACTAAGCAAATAAATTTAACACAATATATATTGTCACAAATATATCCACAAATTATTCATCATCTCATTTTCAAGAACAAATGTCATTTCATAATTCACATATCAAGCAACATTCACTATGTACTAGAGAAATCATTTAATAACTAAACTCACTTTTTGTTCGGTATTCAATTTCTAACTTATTTTTTATTTCCTCCTTGTGAGTCTGTAATTTGTTTTGAGCCTAATTGAAAGTATAATTGATCAATTGATAACTAAATTAATTTAGTATAATCAAGTTGATATACAAAAACTAATTACAATTTTTCTTATATGGCAATGTGACCTTTATGCATTTTTAAGCCTATAACTTTTTCTATACTTATCAAAATTATGTGATTCTTATTTTTAATTAAAGTTACATATTATTTTATAATATATTACAATTTCAGAAATTTTTGGAGCATTGTACAATTTTTTTGTATCATTTCAAAATGTGGTATGTATTCTGTCCATGGGCAGTTTAACGTCACCAATTTTAAGAATATATAACTTACAACGTGTAGGTTATATTACAATAAAACTTTTTAGGAACTTATACAACCAAAATGGAACATTTTTTATGTTTATAACTTTTACAATTTCTGCCTCTAAGGACCTAAAACAATAGGAAACATATGACTGGTCTACAACAAAGTGACAACCAGACCAGTTTGTGTTATAAGGGCATATCTCACAAAATACATAACATATTAAGGTTATATTTTCATTAGAATGTAGCTAAAACATTAATATTTTTAACATTTACCAATTCGGTCTATAAAGAGCTCAAAATTGGGTGCAAATTTATTAGACCTGCATAGGGTACTAATAAACAGCTCAAGCTACAAATAGTCGTGATTCCCTTTACCATAACTCAACATTTACCAGTAATATGATCATAAAATTTAGTATACAACTAGATAGCATAGAGTGCTACAACTTTTATGTTTTGAGTTTCTTCAAATATGGGATCTATCATAGTCAAAATAAGTGAAAACAACATGTTATCCAGCTATATTTCAAATCCAAACCAGTCTCATTTAATTACCTATATCTCTTTCTGTACACAAAATCTTATAAAACTATTTATATAAGAATAAATCTAAGACGTAAATATACAAGTTTGATATTTGAAGCGTCTTTAAATTCTAACTCTAAGGGCATTGAAAGTGAGTATCAAAACACTATCTATTAAATACCCTAATCAGTTATAGTGGACACTTAAACAAAAAGAGATGATTATTTACTAATACCAAACTTGTTGAGGCTGAATTTCTTGCAAATCTTATGTGAAAAAAAGAATAAAAATGGTTGTTTCTGTTGAAGAAGAAGAAGGGACATGGTTTGGAGAAAGAAAAATGTGGAATGTTGATAAGGAGTAGGCATCATGACTTTTGTATGAATTGATAAACTCCACCATCTTCTTTTTTGTCCATTCTCTTTATTTTGTCTTTTCTTTTTTTTATTCTAGTTAATAATAATAATAATAATAATTACATATATGTAGTCGCACTAGTCAATAATAAAAATACAATCTAATCAAACAGTTCAATTTAATTATATTAACTATGTCATTATTTATTTATTCATTTAATCATTTTATTTAATTTTATTTCTAATGTTTTTTCATCTTTATTCAAATTATAAAATAAACACATGTGACTTAGTACTATTGCAAATAAATCAACATTTAACAAGTATGTCTCATAAATATGTTCAAGCCAAAATGCATATAATGTGCATGTGTTTCATATGAATTACATGTGATATGAATATGTCTAAATAAAATACATCTAAAATGCATTTATGGAAAGGTCGAGTATGCTCCAATATGTGTACCATATGGTCAAGTTTGAGAGTCATATTGCCCTCAAGACATTCCTAGTTGTCTAAGACAGCATCAGTATAGTGTTAAGGGGTATTTGAATGATAGACATCTATAAACAATAACAATATAAAAAAAATTAGTAATTGTTGCATAAAAAATTTGTATAAAGATAGAATAAACCACTTCAAAAAATAATCTTCATATATTTTTTAGAAAAAAAATAGTATTCCTTAAACAAAACATTTCATGTATTGATGTTTTATCCCTAACTTTTTATGAGTTCCAAACTCTTCAAATTACTTATAAAAAATCATATTTCATTCTAAACAGTAACAACATACAAAAGGCTCAAGCAATCCAATAATTAAATAATATTAGTTTCATTCAATTTATAAACACATTTAATTACAGTTAGTTTAAGTAATATACTCATGTTACACAACTTAAAAATAAACCAATTGATTAAACAATTATAACCATATTAAGTATACCATGGCAGCAAACTAAAACAATTCATTATAAGATTAACTAATATAACATAATGTAATAGGAATTTAGTAACAATGCAAAAAGGCATATTCTTTATTTCTATTATTTTTTAGCTAACTTATAATAACGAGGAACAAAGACATTCCAAAATTAAAATAACAAACTGCCCACCATATAAAGTATACATACCAGCAAACCAGCATAACTTTTATAAGTAAAACTGATATGAATTAAATTTACAGGAAATGATTAACAAAAAAAAAAATCATATTCCCTTATAGACAAATATCAATGTGAGAACATGCATACAAACCATGTGATTCATTGTAAATATCAAAACATTTAAGCAAAACCAGCAATAGTTAAATGTATTACCTCAAAATAGGAAGGTTAAGAACATATGAAATTAAAAGATAGAAAGAACTAATAGCACATATATATATTATGGATCAGTGAGAATAACTGAAGATGAAAAAACAGGCTATAGGCTTTTGTATTTATAGAAGGGAGAAAATGAATAAAGGGTAAAATGGTGTGGTTAAGTGAAGTAAATTTAATGCCACTAACAAAAAAAAAATTAGATAGATTTGATACAGTATAAAAATATGCATTATCATAACATTTTAAGAAAAAGAAAAAAAATTAAATAGATAATGAAAAACGATGTAAAATCCAACACCAAATATACAACATGCATAATATGAATAAAAACAATTAAAATAATTTAAGATTTACCACATCAACAGCCTTCAATGCAAGAGATAATTCTCACCAATCTCTCTGAAAAAAGTACAGTCTAAGAGCATAGTTGTCAAAGAATTAGCCGTTAGATGCATCAAAGCAATCTTCATACCACCAATTGTATAGTTAAGAAGAAAGCAAGCAAATAGTGGCAATGATTACCCATTTTAAAATAATTATTATAAGGATTAAATAAAATGTTGAAATGTCAATCATACATCTAATTAACTAAATCACAGCCTAAAACTTGTTAGCCCAATATAAAAAAAAAAAATAGCCCAAAATTGAAACCCATCAATTACAAAACAGTAACCAAAAAAAGTAAAAAAAAAAAATGTTTTAAAGGAAATCAAACTTTGAACAACATATAACACAATAGAATAAAAAGTATACAGCAAGAGAAAAAATATTTGAATAATTAAGATAACTGGGAAAGTAAAATGTTAAGTGTTAGAAACCAAATACAAGAAATAGGATAGGAGAAATGTTAATTCAATATTCAAAATATAGTAGAAAATGGAAAACCAATATGAGGCCTGTGTAGCACACAGTTTCTTTAAGACAAATTCGCCTCCTACATGGGTGTTTAGGATAACCGGCGTTTGTCTCCCAGGATACAACAGATTCAAGTAGTTGTTGAACATACAATACCTACTTACAGCAAACTTTGCTTTGCCACAACCTCTATCACTTGAGAAGAAGAAGGAGAAGAAAGAAAGAAACTATCAAAATATGATTTCTTGAACAACTTCAAAATTCAAGCATAAACCACCTATTTATACTAGATGGAGGAGACAATAGATTAATTGTGATTAATTTCCTTTAAAGGCTGTCAATAATGCCTTTATAACTCTCAAATAATGGTGAAATTAATCTTTGAAACATCAGAAATGACATTTCAAAAGACATGAAACTCAAAAGTCAATTCTGGAACAAAATCCACATGGGCGTGTGGATCCACACGACCGTGTGGATCTGCCTTATACTCCCCTGCAGGCAAAACGACATGACCGTGTGGATCCACACGGGCGTGGCAGAATGCCAACCGTGTGGATCAACACGGGAGTGTTGCCAAATTTTCCAGAAATAAAAAAAAATAAATTGAAAAAATTGGGTTTGTTCAGGACCACGAGATTTTGGGCCGACATTCGTGTACGCAGGTTGCGCATCCACGCATTAGGCCATCCTGGCCCATGGATTTGCACCCCCCCTGCGCCTGAGCGCGCGAGAGAGAGCCTTCCATTCTACTTTTCTTACCCATGTAAGAAAGCATTTCTATATATAAACACAAGTCCAACTTCAATTCTTAGTGATGTGGGA
>CATIWF010137268.1:0-16248 GCA_949630135.1 Balakata baccata
TCTATGAATATAAAATAGGAAACAAATATATAAAGAATAGGAAACAAGACAAACTAGGAAATAAATCTCTACATATCCCTAATTACATAAATCAAACTAAATAAGAATATTATTCAAATATCTTCCAATATCTCACAACACTCCCCCTCAAGTTGAAGCATAAATATCAATCATGTTCAACTTGTTACAGATGTAAAAAATAAAGAGCTCCAAAGCCTGTATCACAAAAGGCCTCACATCACACTAGTGTAGACCCAACCAAGTAGAAAATATCATACGAACCGACAAAACCTGTAACACAAAAGGCCTCACACTACACCAATGTAGATCCAACCAGGTAGGAGAAGATGTCGTACAATTCGAGGAAAGTCAAGCGAGATATATCGACAACAAATGTCACTTGACAAAGGTGACCCAATAAATTACATAATTTGCTCTCAAGAGCAGAAAAACGAAATGGATCACTCATTATGACCCAACTATGACAAAGAGATGCCTACTTAGGCATAGCTCTCGGATCGATCTCCAGGTAGGGTTTCACTAGAACCTACGGCTTTGATACCATGTAAAGAAATAAGAATGAAAAGAAATCGATTATTTCATTGATAGTAGAAAACCCTATATACAACTCTATGAATATAAAATAGGAAACAAATATATAAAGAATAGGAAACAAGACAAACTAGGAAATAAATCTCTACATATCCTTAATTACATAAATCAAACTAAATAAGAATATTATTCAAATATCTTCCAATATCTCACAACAACAATAAAGTAATAAGTTCCTCCAATAATTGCCAAATATATGAACTGAATTTGAACAGAGATGGTTTAAGTGTCAGATGGACCCCTGCTTTAAAAAGAAGCAGCAACCACTTGTATCAAGGATTAGATAAATTCAATACATTTTTACCTCAATAGATATCATATGAGAAAATATAGAATATCGTTTTTTTGCATTTCACAAACTCAACATCAAGGAAATATTGTAAACTGTAGGTGAAATTTTGAGTCTTCTGGCTTCTATAATCGAAAAGTCTGTTTATAGTTCAGTAATGTTCTTTTCTTTAGAAAAAAAAAATGGTCTCCATTTCTACGTTACCTAAACTTAAGACATGCTTGATTCTCTCTCAACTATTACAGGTTCAAATCCTATATCCTTTTAACTTATTTTCTCATAAAATTCTGATGGATTTTCATACAGATTGCTAAGCATTTTAAAAAATAGGCCTTCATTTATTAACTAGTCTTATTCTTTTACTCTGATGCAGCTCACACACAGTGCATTGACTAGGATTGACTGTTCAATAAAGCAATTAAAAGCTAATTGGATTATCTGCTTTTAATAAACTTAGGCATGATGTTGAACACAACAGTGCATATCCATTGATTTGGCATCAGAAGATAAACTTCGTTTCTATATTTAGCTGGAGCTCCTTCATACCTATGCAAAATCAAGACTCTGTTCAACACAGACCATCTGACTTGAGAATCTGCTTTCTTCTGTGTGAATCTTAATTAGATCACCTTCGGCAGCAAATCCAACTGTGAAATTATCAAATACAATATGTGAAGTCTGTTTGCAAAAGTACTACCTGTTTTTGCATCAAATTTTAAGGTGAAACAAATTGAGCAGAGAAAATAATTAGAACCTTGTTTATATCAGCAAGGTCTCCCTCAGAAATATCCATAAAGAAGGTACTCAGTTGCTACACCTGCTAGTGCGATGCATGAGAATCTATTCAATGTCTAAACAAAATGTAGTCTCAACATAAGATTTATTGATCTCATTATCAAGAGTTTTCATTGTTTTAATAGCAACATTGAGCTTGATATGTTCATGCATAAGCAGTAGCATTTCAACTTACAGTAACTGATAATTTTCCTGGATTCACCTGTATGGCATGGAAAGCAACCAAGAATCAATGTAGTATCAATCACACACAGTTTTAAACATACAGTTCCATATGAAATATATTTATCAGCAAAAGTAAGACATAGCTACAGAACATCAAGTGCCAATATTTATAGCAGAATTGCTGAGCTGTGAAACATCAAAACCAAATTCAGATTGAGCAAAAGATGGAGGGGGGCAGAAGTTTGGGGAAGCTAACCTTTGTGCAAGTAAAAGAAAAGCAGCCCACTTCAGTAAGTAGCTGAGAACTAACACCAAAATTGTGATTTGATCAGTAGAAGCCAACTCAAAATTGCTGTTCGGAAAGGAGACGGAACACTCATATCATATATAGGCAATCTATCTAATCAAAGCTGAAAAGGTTCACCTGCAACTTTCTCCAATTTTTATTCCATTTAAGTCAATTACTTCTGAAATATAATATAATAAATTAAAGACCACTAATTATTTAAGAGCAATCCTTCACCTAACCAAAACTAATCTTGGCTGTATTATTTGTGTGGGCTCTGCTGGCTGTCCTATACACTAAAAATTACTAAAGAAATTTGCAATTATTTGAAGTATTAATAATATATTAAATCAAAAGACAATTACCTAAAATTCTATGATGAAGACAATTTAAAAATAAATTTTGATCAGTGGGTGGGTAGGGAGAGAAGGAATGGAACCAGTTAGCATTAAGATATATGTTTAGGGATAAATGCACAAATGGTACCAAACCTTATCACTTTATTACAATTTGGTACCAAATCTTTTAATTGTTGCAATTTGATATCAAAACTTTCAGAAATGTTGAAATTTGGTATCCAAGTCAAAATTTCAGTAAAACAAGACGATGTGTCAGCCTATTTGCATGCCACGTCAACCGATCAACATGTCACATTATCTTTTTCTACAAGAATTTTGACTTGATACCAAATTGTAACATTTTTGAAAGTTTTGATACCAAATTGCAACAATTAAAAGGTTTGTTACCAAATTATAACAAAGTGACAAGATTTGGTGCCATTTGTACAATTAGCCCTATATCTTTGTTATTGAAATGAAATTGAATTATTGAAGCAAGTAAAACTGTAAAGATCTATTTTTCTCTCTCTCTCTCTCTCTTCTTGTTTTTATCATAATACTAATATAGAAACTTTGACATAATTACTAAAGAAAAATCTTATGGTAATATGGTTTGATCTTATTTTCAATTTAATTTGGTAAGTACGGAGATCAATATAATTAAGAACCAAATTTCGCATTCGGCCAATAAAATTATAACACCTTGACACCTAACACATACAGCGCCCCTTATCAAAATCCAACACAATGCCCCAAGTCGAATGGGTTTGTTGGGGGGCTTTTCTCTTATCCTACTCTGTAATTCTTTTCCTTTCTTTTTATTTTATGTTTCTCTAATTTCAATTAAATTTCATAAGTACAGAGATCAATATAAGAAATTCATATCATAGGAAATTAATGATCAAATAAAGTGATGAACAGTAACATGACAATGTATGAAGGATTAAATTTTTGAGACGTACGTACAGTGAGTGAATGAGCATATCTCCGTTGGAATATGTCAAAATTTTCATCTTCTTAGATTTCTGAGGAGGTAGTTTGTATAGTCCTTCCTTGATGTATTAAAATCAGATCCACTAGCTATCTGGGTGACTCTGGAATCAACCATCAGCCTACCAGCTCTAATAGACATGGAATAATTCCAGAAAATTAAATTAAATTACCTAAAAGTCAATATCAACAGTCAATTATAATTTTACTAATTAATGCATGCACCACATAAGAAAGAAGGCCAATTCCATAACCGATTATATATAAATCTTCCAGGGTCAAGCCAGAAAGCATCCTGTGACAGCCACATGCATTCAATTATAATTGCATATTATCCATGATTTTCCATTTATTTTTCTCTGTTTGAGGAATTTAATCAAGACAAAGCTGAACAGGTTCATTTGTACCGTAACTTTCTCCAATTTTTATTCCATCTAAGTACGTTAATTACTATGAAATATAATATAATAAATTAAAGACAATTAATTATTTAAGTGCTATCCTTCAACTTGGCTGTATTGTCCTTATATTATTTATGTTGGTTCGGCTGGCCGTCCTATAGGAAATATTACTAAAAATTATTAGAAATATATGCAATTATTTGAAAGTATTAATAATATATTCAAATCAAAAGACAATTACCTAGAAATCCTTAAACATCCAATTAAGCCCCACAACTGTGACGGAGTCAATTTAAAAATTAATTATTTAAAGGTGGAAAGATCCATATTAAAATTTGAAAAATAAAAAGCTTATTCAAACAAAATCAAAGAACTCACTTGGGAATTTCACATGTACAACATTTTTTTTTCTGTAATTATCATATTGTTATATGGATAGGCGGAGAGGTATTCCGAAACATTCCCAGCCTTCATAGTTCCTGCATCAGAAAAGTTAGTCACTAGAAAGAGTAGAATACCAACACCAACTGCCGACTAGCATTTACCTGCTAGAACAAAGATTGTTCAATCAAATAAAGAATTGACTCATGCAACATATATTCTTCTGCAGCAAAGTTTTGAAATCCGTAATGAATAATTACCTGTAAACTCCACTTAAATAATACCTAGAAATATAGCTAAAGGATGACTTTGTAATAAAGTAATAAGTTTCTCCAATAATAGCCAAATAAAAGTTTTAAGTGTCAGATGGACAAGGGCTTTAAAAAGAAGAAGCAGCCACTTGTATCAAAGATCAGAGGAATTTGATACATTTTTATCTCAGTTGACATCATGTGGGGAAAAAATATATAAATGGTTTTTTCTATTTCACAAACATGCTGAGAACAAAATCAACGAGTTATTGTGAACTATAGTTAAAATTTGTCTTCTGGCTTGTACAACCAAAACCAACAGTCTAGTTATAGCTTCGTAATTTCCTTTTTTTTTTTTTTTTCTATTGGTGAACATGTCTACATTACCTAAATTTGCCACATGCTTGATTCTCTCTCAATAATTACAGGTTCAAATCCTATATCCTTTTAACTTATTTTTGCATATAATTCTGGCGGATTCTCATACAGATTGCTCAGCATTTTAAAACATAGGCCTTCATATATCAACTAGTCTTATTCTTTTATTCTGATGCAGCTCACACACAGTGCATTGATAATTCTCACATTGAATCAAAATTAATCATCCAACCCCAGAAGTTTCTCCTTTAAAAAAATGATAAACCTATAGATAAAGAGAGAAAAAAAAAAAAAAGAGCATTTGAAGGAAAGGGTGAATTTTCAAGGACATACCTGTAATGTAGGATTAGAACGATCGAAGCGGTAATAACGAAACTCTTGCCCTCACTCCCTTAAACGTCCCCTGCAAAGCGCCTGATTATACCTCCAAATCAATTTCCAGAATATCAAAACAAATCTAGATTAAAATCACCCAAAAAATTCATAGTGCGCCTGTATAGAGGGAAGGATGAGGGAATACATACAGAAAGTAATCGTAGGCACCAAAGGTAAGGAAGTAGTGGAAGCGTTAGATAGGAGTGCCTTTGAAGATAGGCCATTGGCCGCATAGGAAAGAGACCAAACTAACAGTGTAAGAATCCACTGAACCTCCATTGTTAAATCCTTGCAAATGAAGAAGAAAAAGCTGAAGACGAAGAGAGTTTGGGCATCAGCCTGCAATTGGGGTAAAATGAAATTTTTTAACCAAAAAATGGTACCAAATTTTGTTTTATATCAATTTAATAGCATATCTTTCTAATTTTATTTTATAATAGTAACAAATTTTGGATTTGTATCAATTTAGTATTATATCGTATCACATTGCATACCACTTTAGATATAAATGTGCTACATATTTTAATCTTTATACATGAGTTGGTAATATATCGCATTTTTATCTGAAGTGGCATATAATGTAACATGATATGTGTATTTTCAATATCCATGTCATAAAAATTATATCATAAATATCGTTTTGAAATAAAATTATAAAAATATAGTACTAAATTAATTAAAAAAAGATTTGGTATCAAATAAAATTATAAAAATATGATCCTAAATTTGTACAAAATAAAAATTTGGTACTATTTTGATATAAATGTCAAAATTTTTGGTAAAAAAAATTCATTTTAACCTTGCAATTGCTTTTGTTATTTGGAAATTTGGAAAAGGTTTTGACCTGACTTGATCAAATTTCCAAAGTATCTAAAAATACTAAAATTTTAAAACATTTTCTTTTTCGTTTTAAAGTTAGTTTCGAATATATCAAATATTGTAAGGAAAAAATTAAAAGTTTCATCTAATCATAAGAAAAAATTGCAAATAAATAAAGTCAAATAGTAAGAAGGATAGTTTGTATCCATCAAAATTGAATTTTGTGAACAAATATATGTATATTGAATTTTATTTGGGTAAAAATATAAATTGAATTTTTAATATCAAAATTGAATTCTATTTTTTGAAAATAAAGCGAAATAAATTTTAATAGAAATTCATGGTGGCTTTAAAGGAGTGAAATTTGCAGGGGAAAAAAACATTTACAGGGGTTGTATTTCAAGGAGTTAATAAAATCCCGGCTGCAATTAGATATCCGCTTCATCAATAGCATCTTTCTATAATGGCAATGCAAACATATTTACCCATGGTCATGACCTCTGCAAGTTTAGCTCAAGCTCCTTCATGCTGATAGGGAACTGGTAAGAGGTTATGAATATTCTAAAATGTGTTGTTCGGGTTTAGGATAGGAGGAAGAAGAGCTATTAGGTCTGTTTAATCTCTGGATTTCGGTTATTTAAGAGAGAGTGGAATAAAGGGAGAGGTAGGTTGAGTATTTTGGTTTTATTTTGGGTCTCTTTGCAGTGGCAGGAGATTGGGGAAATAGTTCCCTGGGGCTGTGCTCTGTTGAAAAGATATAAGTTGCTGGTTCATGGCTGAAAACTGGTCTGTAATTTTCTTCATTTGTTCTGCGTGTGTGGAAGAACCTGCAATGCAGAGCCGAAACATCAACGGTCTTCCCCTGCAAATCCTTGACAAGAGTGAGCGCTGTACTATCAAGGTTAGCTCCCTGTCCACTAGCTTGCTGCCTCGACACAACTGATGAAGATGAACTCACGATTATAAAGGAGCAGAATCGTGGGACAGACAACATGAATATTTATGCAGAATAGCTTACAACAAGATTACAATCAACGTTGTTCATGGTCACAGGGGCGAACTTATCCGTCGAATGACATATTAAGTCATCATTCTGCTTGCCAGTTTTCGGAAGTAATGAGCAAAAACGTTGTGACTTTGTTGGTGTCAAGGTTACAATCAACGCAATCGCCTTCGAAATTCTTATCATACATTGTTTGCATCATTCGTAGATAAACCATCCATTATTCACCCTTGTTCAACAGAAGGTTGAATGAGCAAAAACTGGACACTAGAGTTCAACATAAAGACGAATTATAATCTCACTCCTATCATCCAATCTACTTTCATTTAGTATTGATAAGTATATAAAGAGCAAAACTCAAAGCACCACAGACTGATCAGCTGATTGAATTTCAAGTGATTCATTCAAAGCCACTTCACTCCAAAAGATAGGATAATATCCTAAGTTCAGAAAAGACGAAATTAAATAAATATATTACACCTGTAGAAATTAGAATCCCCAAAAAAACAACCGCCTAAAACTCCTGAGATGGAGATCCAATATCGCCTTTGTCTTTGCCAACCTTTTTGGGAAGGAGAGTCTGGTGAGTGTTCGGCAGTACACCACCATTGGCGATTGTAACAGCGCCCAATAGTTTGTTTAGTTCCTCATCATTTCTCACAGCAAGCTGAATATGCCTTGGGACAATTCGGTTCTTCTTATTATCCCGAGCCGCATTCCCAGCAAGCTACACCTTCAACGAAATCAACCATCACAATCTAGAAAATAAGCAAGCTGAATATACTAACCCGATGTACCAAACCCAGGCTATAATGGAAGGTGATGATGCAGAATCGATATTTTCTAGGAAATAATCAGGGGGAATACACAACACGCACCAATTACACTCAAATAATGAACCATTGAAGAAAAAAATAGTCAATTTGGGGGAAAAAAAAACCATTTATGGGGATAGCGACGGATAGAGTTATGCATACACTTGTTTGAATTTATTTAAATAATGGATAATTTGATTAAAATATATTTAAATCATAATAGATAATCCAATTAGAATTTTGAGATGTTTTTTAATAGTAAAATTAAAATTCGTCACATATTTGACTAGATACAAATAGAGATCATCAAAAATATATATATAATGTCACCACCTGTACTTGAGCCTCCCTTAATTACTTTAGATGTATATAAATTTATATTATTTTTTAAAATTTATCGTACTATAAAAAATATTAGAAGCTTATTTTTATAATTTAGATTTAGATTTTTGGCTTTTTACCTCCTTAACTTAAGTGGTCTGGTTCCACCACGCTATATATATAATTTTGTATTTTTAATGGTTTATGAACTACAAAAATAATGTTTGGAGATTTTAAATATAATTTTTTATCAAAATAAACAATATTTAATTTTTTCGTTTTAATGTTATATTTATATAATTTGATGAATTATCTTAATTTAAATGTGTTGAAATAGATTTTAAATTTTATTTTGTTTGTTTTATTTGATGCTATAATAATTTAAGGTAAATTGTTTGTATATATTTTTATTTTTAATTATTTAGTTAGGTAAATGGATAATTAAACGGAGTCATGTATTAATTGACTTTGAGACGGATACATGTATTAACATTATAATTCTAAACATATTTAGAATGGATTCAAATAGTAGTATGGATAAGATATTTTTTGCGGGTATCTACGCATTGCTATTTAACCCATTTCCCCAAAAAATCTTAGGCCTGTTTAGATTGAAGGACTTAAAAGTCTAAATATTTTAAATGGATTGATCGTGAAATTTATAAATTTTAAAAATTTTATCGTTTTGTTTGATTATAAAATTTATAGATTGTAAATTTACATTTATATTTAGTTCAATGATCACAATCTATAAATTTAACAATTAATTTCCAATTTTACTATTTATTAAATATTAATAATTTATTATTAATTAACAATATACACTCAATTTCACTATATATTTAAAAATTTTAAAAATAAAATTGATTATTTTTAGAGTTAAAAAATAAAATGGAAATGGGCATGGAGTTTTGAGAATTTTAACGACACTGACTATAAATGCTGAGGACACAGTTGCTTCCAGGACTGATATTGAGCTAACATTCCGTTGCTAGCAAAATCCAATACTAAAACGGGAAAATAAGAACAATGGAAGTCCTACTCCTACCAATGACATTAGAAACAACTTCTAACATGAACAGGTGTGAATTTCCACTATCAACCTTCAGAAAGAATATGGGATGCAGCTTCCATCACAAAATACGAAGAAAATTGTATTCCAGCTTTCTGTGAAAATGGCAGGTGGCTTCAGTGCTGTTCAACATTATGCAAAGAATGTAAAAATTAACTGTCATGTTCAAGAAGAGAGAATTTCCGAAGAAAATATTTCCTTGTTCAAGTAACTTTTGACAGAGCCCACCAAACTTGCAAGTCTTCATTTCATATTGCTAATAGTTATTAACAAAATGCACATGCCTTAGGTGAATTAAGTTATATACCATTTCTGACAAGAAGTTTTGTAGAGTAGCATTAAGGTGGCCATCCCACCGCCATTTCATCTTCGTCTTCCGCTGTTTGCACACTTTTAAATTTGGAGTGGACAACTTGCCCTTAACAAAATACTCCTTGGGGCATTCCCTCATAATTACTTCTTCCAAACATGGGAAATTTAATGCTTCATTTCCTGAGCTGAATCTTGCGAGGCTTGGCAAACAATGGAGTCCCAAATGTTTCAGCTCACTAAATACAATCTCTTCCTCTACTTCACCTCCTTCACTTGAATTATTTCCGCCACCATTTGGCATTCTGTTATTTCTGATCTTGTGAGTTGCATCAGACTTCTTGCTGTTGAGGAAGTTATCAAATTTAATAATCCATGACATTTTGAGACTTTCAGAGTTGTCATAGTTCGGAAGGAAACAATAACGGCACCAAAATCGTCAACTTGGTACATTCACACACTTCAAGAGCTTCCAGACTTTGAATGACTGAGCCTGGCTTGGTATGGTCTTTTACGAGGTGTCTCTATAACACTCACCCATATATTATTAGTAAATCCTATAATATATTGAAAGTGCTACGCATAAAAACAACTGTGAACCTGATCAAATTCGAAATTTTTTTTTTATTACAATACTATATTATGCGTATATATACTTAGTTGGATTTACTTATTGATAGTATCCAGTATACTTTATACCAGTGATCACTGGTACCTACTCATGTGTTGGATTATATATTACATAATATCATGGGCTTATAAGGCCCTCATCTCATGCATCTTTACTATATTTAGTTGATATTTCTCTATCTTTTACATTAATTTACATATTTATAGAACAATGATTATAATTAATTACATTCTTGTAAATGAATGCAATAAATAAATGCATGATATGCATGTGTCCAGTCTAAATCCGGACCTATATTGTCTCCACTCTATATAGGCTATAACACCTCCAATGTCAACTACTACTATGACATTATATTGGCTCCATGACCTGCGTGTATAAATAAATACGTTAAACTTTTCATAGCTTAGTAATACACATATGTTTAATATACTTAGCATGAAATCATATAATTTATGACGTATAAACATTTTGGTAACGCAATCATATTCAAATCATATAATCATATAAATGTCAAGACATGTCATGCTCATATAAATAATATATATTTAATCCATGCTTCTTTTATGCATGTTCAATTCATTAGTAAAATACATATATTTTCTTTATTATATTATCCTGTCATGATAACATTTCATGTATTTATATCATGGGATAATCATCACAAAATTAATTGTTCACAATTCTTTCATTACTCATTTATTATTCATATATCTTATGTATAAATCATTATTTACACATATCAAACATAAGTATTTTCAAAATACCTCTAACAATTTAGGGTATTTCATTTCTCTTTTCTTATTTTGATACTTATGTAAATCAATAATTTTCCCGCGCAAGCATACAAGATTATAACATATCAACTATCATAGCATATAAGCATGTAAATCATGTTTAAGGAAAATAGGATATGCTTCATCAAGTATATGCAATAACCATGTTTATGTCATATTACATATCTTGTACTTCTATAATCTTTTTTTATTATCCATTTCTCTTATTTCTCAACTTTGTTTGTCTTTTTCATTTTCTTTTTCCAATATCAATTTTAACAAATAGTCCAAGTTCTCATAGTATCAATAACCCAAGCATCATTTCTAGACTGGCCGAATACGGGATATAAAGTAGACACACCCAGTGCAAGGCTAGTCATTCTACTCAACTACTGTAATATGTATGCTCATTTGAGCTCTCTCAAATCATGCGTGTTCACCCAAACCGAGTCTTAGCTAACCTGATTGAGTATAAAAATATAAGTATCAGGAACAGGAACAGGAGCACCCAATCCAAGGCTAGTCAACCTAATCCTCACTTATACATCTCATCGATACATATCGCTTATTCCTTTCATGATACATCATTTACCCTAAGTAGTCCTTAGGTAGAGAAATAGACATTTAATAATATATTTCTTTTTTATTTCCGTTATATTCTTACATGTCTCAATCCATATGAATAGCACATATAATGGCCTCATGCATATTCAAGTTTGTAAACATAATTTGGCATGTTACATAGGCATTTACATATCGTATAATAACTTCCAACTTAATTATGAAAAGAGCTATTTTCATTTTTAGATATCAATTTTAATGTCTTTCCATGCATATCACATACAATATCCTTTACGGTAGTCTAATTGCCACCCCACATATCAACACTTGTAATAAATCATGTTAAAACATGCCTTTATTATCAATACAATTTCCTCATTTCATATGTCTATTAATATGTACCAGTTGTGCAAGCTTGCATGTTTTATATTAATATCAAAATTCGTAATTTCACAACAAAACAATAAGACTAACCAAATATAGTCACTCCTATCAACATGCAAAATCATCTTTCTCTACATGTCATGATAATCACAATCAATTAACATCATAGATACATGTTCTATATATATATACCCCATCAATTCATAAGTTCTCAATTGGAGAAACTTATCTTTATTAAGTCATTCCTTTCAAATACTTTAGGTGCCCTCATCAACTTGTATATCTACCAATTATAAATTTTTAATATAGACTTTGATCTTACTTTACAATCAATTGAGTTAATGGCCCGACAAACATATGTGTACATTTCACCCATTAACAAATATTCTTATTACATGAATATCTCAAGTATTTTATTCATTCTCATATTATATATTATGTATCCATATTGTCTCCCTAGAGGCTTATCAAAATCTTTTTTTTTTTTTTATCTTTGTGATTTATTATACACCATTTATGCAAATAAATAAACTAGAAGTTCATTAGTATAAATAAATTTAATTTATCTTTTAATTCTTTATAATTTCTTTTCTCTTTTACTAATAGCCACCTAAGAAAAATCCATGTTTCATTCTTCATTTAATACTCTATAGATACCCTTTTGTACCATCTTTTGTGCCCAGTATATTAAGCCATATTTCACCATTTATTTATCTCTACATAGAAATTTATATTCAAGGAATGTTACTTATGCAAATCACATCTCATCATATTATCATTATATTTCCAATGCTATTTATACTTTACTCATGCCTGACTAGTTATTTATTATGCTTCCACCACTTATTTTGTATTATTGTTACTATGTTGATATAATTCAATGTCATTTTATTACTCTTTGATATCACCTAATATGTTATTAGGCATCCAACTTATCATTCATAACCCATAAATATTATATTATCATTATATTTTCAACGCTATTTATACTTTACTCATGCCTTATTAGTTATTTACTATGCTTCCACCACTTATTTTGTATTATTGTTACTATGTTGATATAATTCAATGTCATTTTATTATCACCTAATATGTTATTAGGCATCCAACTTATCATTCATAACTCATAAACATGATTAATCTACTACATATCTTCCTTTTCATATTTATTACCAATCATTTTTATTTAACATGTCATCTATCAAATTTTCATATCATTCAACATCATATCATTTCATTTTAACAAGTTAGAATGCATATGTATACTTACTTCCTATAAAGCCAACTTTAAATCCAAGTTTTAAGCTTGCTTAGCCTCTTTGGTAGTTAATTCCACTTTCCAAAGACATTTCCCATACCTAATCACAACTATTTCTCTTTAATTCCTACTATATGTCAACAACTATAACTACTTATTGTCATACACATTAAACTTTAACTCAAAAACTCTTAAACTAGGTTCTTTCTTCTTAAATCTATCAATTAACATATTATTCAACTAAAAAATATTCAAAATTCATATCAAACATATCCATCTACAATTGAGTTTCAACCCATTTCCGGTAAATTAACTCAATCAATTATAAATTTCTTAAAGGAAGAAAGAAAACATGAAATTTTACCCAAAAAAGAAAAGAAGAAAATAAAATTGATTTGGTGGAAAGCTCAAGTTCCCTCAAACTCTATATTTTCTTTCTCCAACTTCATCTTCTTCATTGGTCAATCTCTCAAATTAATGTTTAACTTTTACTCTTGAATGGTAAATCTTATATTTTGGGGGCTCAAAACTCACCAAAGATCATACAGCACACGATTTCTTACCAATCCAAATATGTTACAACTTTGCTGTTGTTAAGTATCCACCGAACTTAGGGCTAAGAATCCGTGAAATCAAGCCCCTTTCCCCCATAACAATACCAATTATTGGAATCTATAAAGTTACAATGGAAACAGCTTAGAAGAATGCAAAAATATTTGGAAGGAACTAAAATGGGGAAAGATCCACACTCGTCTATCACCAGCCAACTGACATTGTAGAAATATTTGAAACTTCTTCTAATTAAGGAAATTCATAGAGTTTCAAACGTTGTGGCGTTGACTCCCACCTGCCATATATAACTAAGTTGTAACATTACTTTCCACTAAAAAAAGGATTAATTACAAAAAAAGAAAAAAAACAACAAACTTCAAGCATTTTAACAATTTTAACACCAACCAGAAAAATTTGCAATAAAATAAATTAAGTTGTTTTTTTTTTCAATTTTAAGAGCTCTGCCTACGTGGACACCAGAAGCTGACGTAGATTAAAAGCGAAAATTTAAAAAAATAAAAACTCATTTAACATGTTGGAACTCACCGTTTTGGCCAAAGGAAAAAAAAAAAAAACAAAACTTAAAAGCCTTCTTCTTCTTCTTCTTCCTATTGTTGATATATGGACCCATGCAATTAGAAAATAAAACTAATCAGACCCACCAAAAATTTGTATCTAATATTACAGATTAATAAAAAAATAAATAAAAAGCTTTAATCTGATTTAATACGAGAAAAATCAAAGGAATTGAAAGCACATATACTGAGAAATTCCTAAAGCCTCAAACTACAAACAGAAACAGAACTATGACAAGGTTAAAAAAAAAGGTGGAGTGAAAGCTCATATATATTCAGCTCCATGCGAAATCAAATAAATAAATAAAGGAAAAGAAACCCCCAATTAAAATTGGAATTTCTGCTATTTCTCACATTTTCCAGCAACCAAACAAGAGCAAGAACTCCTAAATACCCAAAATCGCACATAAAGAATGTAAAATAAAAATAAGAGATGGACATAAATAGACTCAAATTAGTGATTCATATGATTGACATTTATAAAATGAAATGCGTGTGATAGTGCATGTATGAACGGTCGAGGATATTACATAGAATGATCTGAATACCCAATGAAATAGCAATGAGTAGATCTAGAATGCAATTTACCCTCAACAGGATTGTAAAGGTGTACCTCTGAAGGATAACCCCAAACTCGAAAGTAATTCAAGCTAGGTTTCCTTCTAGTCTACGATTCAAAAGTCGTTTTAGCCACAGACCTGCTGGGGACACTATTGAGGATATATAATATGGTTCTCATAGCCTCACCCCACAAAAAATCGGGAGATTTGACCTTGACATCATGCTCCTTGTCATTTCATTTAAGCTGCGATTCCACCTTTCAACCACACCATTCATTCTGTTCAATACTACCTGGACCTAGTAAACTGAGCTATTATTCCACAATCCTCTAAGTATTTGGCAAAATGACATTTTACCTGTCTTACAACACTGTATTTGCCATAATACTCACCACCTCGATTAGATTGAACAATCTTGATAACTTTTCCCAACTGTTTATCAACTTCTGTCTTAAAAATCTTAAATTTATCAAGAGATTCAAACTTTTCTTTAATCAAGTACAGATATTTATATTAGAAAAAATCATCAATGAATGTTATGAAATACTTGTTATTGCACATTGTGGGTGAATAAGTTGCACATTGTGGGTGAATAAGTTGCATATATCTGTATGGATTATCTCTAAGAGATTTGAAATCCAAATAAATCCCTTTTTTCTTAATCTTGGTCAGTTTACCCCTACAACAGTCAACACATGTTTCTAGGTTACTAAAGTTAAGAGCAGACAGGATATTATCCTTGATTAGCCTTTCCTTAAAAATATGACCAAGTCTTTTATGCCACAACATGAAGATTTGTCCTTTATTAGGGGTCTTTTGGTAACATGTTCAACAATACAGGAAGTGGAATAAATCTCATTTGAATTCAAACATACTTGATACATATCATATAACAAAAAACAATGGCCAACTGCTTTTGAATCAAAAGTTATATTGATAACCGCATCTTTAAATACAAAAACATAGCCAATTTTGTCTAACTTAGATACTGATATCAAGTTCCACCTAAATGATGGTATGTACAAAATATTTTTAAAAAAGAATTCAAAACTAGTGACTAGATTCAAACAAACACTGCCAATAAAAAAAACTTTCACCGTGTCATTGTTGCCAACTGTGAGCACTAACTCTTCTTTATTTGGTTTCCTCTTATTTATGAACTCCTGTAATGTGAATGCAATATATTTAGTTGCTCCACTATCAAGCCACCAAGAACTGTATGTGGCATCAACCAAATTGGATTCACAAACAACAAAACCAAAAGAGTACCTGCAAGCTCACATTTTTCTAACCAAGCTTTGTATTTCAGACAATCCTGCTTTTTATGACATTTCTTTTTACAAAAAAAAAA
>CATIWF010137284.1:0-13332 GCA_949630135.1 Balakata baccata
CCTGCTTTCACTAGCTTAATCATTGTCAAAAGGGTTACCTTTCTTGATCTTTTTTTATTCCAATTAAGCTATAATTAAGGAAAAGAAAAGTATGTTATTGTGTTAATTAAGTAAACGCTTCTATTCTAAATATATAGAATAATTGATAATTATGTTGTTTTGTGCATGTCTTGTTGTAGCTAAGATCATCACGACTAGTTATATCATATATGACCCCAAAGCCCAACCATTTTTCGGGTTCTATTTTAATCAAATGGACCAAAAACTTTTAAAAGTCTCTTAGATTTACTTGTTAAACAAAGCTGTATTCTACTTTAAAAATCAATTAACGGAGATGGGTTTTCCTCATCTGAAAAGTTTTGCCACTTCTCTTCAATTCTGCAATAATAAAAGAGTTTCTGAATAATTAAGCATCACATATATTTTTACATTTAGCCAAAAGGTAACAATTATTTGTTACAATTGAATAATATAATACTAAATTATTGATTCAATTTTATAGATGAAAATATGAACTGAATTTATTTGTATAGTTAGTATTTTGTCAACATATATTAATTACTTTGATAATTAAATTGTTTGATATCTGCATATCTTACACCATTTAAATATCTTTTTATTTTTAATTTCTCGGATATATGCAGTTGTAACAAAAAGTCTTCTATTTTTATATTCCAAGTATTCTTAGTAAAAAATGAATCACCCTCATAAGTGGATATATGCTAGGCATATTTTGATACGTGATTTCACACAGAGCACATAGGCGCAATCCACAGATATAACTCCTTAATCTTCCTCGTATAGAGATCCTCCGCCCACTATTTAATGAATAATTTTAATTTATACTAGGATTTTATTATAGTATTGATTTTTAAGACAAATCAATGAATTGTGGAAGATAATGAATATTAAATAGCATGAATGTGTTAAATTACAAGATATGCAAATATTGTTTTATAAGCAATTTTAAGCAGATTATTCAATAATGACCAAAAGGACAAAAAAAAAAATAAAAAAAGCGAGCTAACAATAAAAACCAAAAATATATAAACAGTAGCAACGCTAAAAGTCGTCGCTAATATAGCGACTCGCAAGAGGCATCCCCGTGGTTGTCGCCCATCATCAGTGACGCACTTATATTTTAGTGAAACCATTTTTTGTGTCGCTAATAGCAAGGCAGGATGTGGCATCGCTATTAGCAATGCTATTTTGAGCAGCATCACAAAATTTGGAGTTGCAACAGCACTTTTTGAGAAGCTGCTGTGGCGTCAGTAAAGTCATTTAGCGACACTAATTTTCCTTTTAGCGACGCATTTTAAGCGTCACTATTTAATATTTTCTTGTATATTATCAGTTTGAAACTATATTATCAGCTATTTTTACCAAAGCCTTAGAGGACAAGTTTGATGAACAAATTTTTTATAAGCTTAGGCTCCGTGTGAGAAACTAGCTCATAATTTAGTTACAAGTTAATAATTTAGTTGTAATTGATATAGTAATTGAAAATCCAATTGATTAAATTAGTTGAAAATCAAAATGTAGTTGAAAAATATAAAATGATATAGATGTACCTATGATTAGCAATATTATCGAAAATCACTTTCATTTGCATAGATGTCTCTGTCCAACTTATGTTGCTTGTCACACTATCAACAATATCTTGAAGTTCATAATGTTATCTATTGATTTATTTTGGATGAAATTATATAATATAAATACAATAAGTAATTAACACTTAAGGTGTAGTTTAAGTGGCAAGAATATTTGCTCTTAGGTGGTAAAATTTTGAGTTCAAGTCTTCTTTTCCGTACTAGGTGTAATTTCGCCTTTATGGCGAGTGTAAGAGAATAACTATCTCTTGTTGGGTAGTCCACAATCCGCTAGACCATTTAAATATATATATGAGGTCTTTTTCTAGTAAAAAAAAAATACATAATTAATTATAACATTAATTTGGATCGATACAGTGAATGAGATGAGGAGAATATATACCTTCTTGAATTATGATAGCAGCGCTAAAAGGGGAGATCGGGGATGGAGAGAAGGTTCACAGGAGCTGAGGCAGCAGAAATAAACGAAAGAGAGGGAGAAATGACAAAACGCTCAAGGACACATTAAATGGTATACCCTATCATTTGACCAAAACATAAATGTATAACGAAAGAAAAAAAAAAAACATAATCTACATGCTTTTAAGATGAACTCTGATTCTATTAGTTTTTTGGAAGAGATTATAATCTTTTTTTTTTTAATTTTTTTGAAGAGATTACAGTCTAAATAGCTTATATTTATAATCAAATTCTCAAATACACCATTGGATGTAACCCAGCTATTGTATCTTTATGAATTTTTCTTCTTCAAATGGAACAAGTAGAGAGCCTCTGAAATAAATTTGGTTTATGAAGATCCTTAATAAGATTTTTTGAATGAAATTACGATATATCTTTAGACAGAATTGAGTAATTGATCGGCCATTTATTTTGAGACAATTTTTTAATATTATTCCACATTTCCAGTAATGTAATCCTCATTCCTCAATTGTTTTAAATCAAAATTCATGTAGATGCTTTTCATTTATTTAAAATATCTCTAAATTTCCTTTTTAATTTCCATACATTTTTCTTATATATAAAATAAGTTAAATTTAATTTTATATATTTTATGTAGTAAATTATTAAAAATTACAATGGACTAATTACTTTTTGATATTTCTTATTTTATTTTTCTTATTTTTCTGTTTTTCATCTCAAATATATTTTTTTACTCATTCGCCCTTTTTTTCTTTCTTTCTTATTTTTATTTTCTCTATTGCATATCAAATTTATAACTTTTTATTTTTCATTTGGTGTTGGGGAAATACAAGTGATGAACCATAAGCAATAAAAAAAAAAACTAAGCTTGTTACATAGAAAATGTATCTATCTCTTATCACTTATAAGGTTAGTTTTCAAATTCAAAATTTTTTTTTTCTTTTTTATATATATTTTTCAATTATCTTAATTATAATACGCTTGATTAGATTTTATAGTATTATTGGTATTCAAATTTCTTAAATTAAAAATATATATTCTTTGATGTTTGGCCCAATATTGATATTTAGCTTTTAATTTAGTTTATTTTCTCAAATTTAGTGCTTTTATTTTTAATTATGAAATTAGTACTGTATTTTAATGAAATGAAATTGAAAATGCATATTTTTTTATTTTTAGTAGTTTTATAAATTACTAGCATTATTATTCATTAGTATGTCAAATGTAAAAATTTTTTTACTTGACATTTAATATTTGACACTTAATTTAGTTTGCTTTCTCAAATGAAATTATATTAATTTTTATGAAATAAAATTAATTTTGATTTTGATTAGTTGAATATTTATTTTAATAATATTTCATGATTATATTAGTAACTTATTTGTTTTTGTTATGTTGTTTTTTCTTTTAGAATATCAATAATTAGTTCTTTCCAAAGCTTTTTACTTAATTATAGTATAAGATATATTTGATTATGAAATTTATAAGGTATATTTTGTTTTATATTTGAAAATCTTGTATTATTTACTAATATAATTTAAGATTTTCTTAATTATACAAACCAATATGAATCTTTTATATTGCATAAATCTTAATGCTCAATGATCTTAAAATTTTATGATTTTCACAAATTTAAAAGAATATACATTGATCAATCGCAAATAATTAACCACAATAATAAGATCTCGATTATACAAGAAGAACTTGATTATAGAAGAAGAAGAAATAACTTGAATGTAGGAATTTGGTTTCTTTCTCTTTATCCTACCTTCGTAATGGAGAATAACTACTCTTTCTTATGCAGATAGATGACAAGTTCTAATATCCCTTTTAATACATGTCCATTATTGTAAACTGTACATCTATTAAAATTTCTGTCTCTTAGAATTCTATAACTGATCATTAATAGGATTTAAGACTTTATTTATTAAATCATTATCATCATCTTCATTATCCATTCATGAACCATAATTAATAAATATTTATGAATATAAATGGTTCATTCATAAATCTTACTTTATTACACATAGGCCACATAAAAATATCCAACATATAATTCATTATAAAATTATTTATATTTTTATATACCAATTATCTTTATATAATTTTTAATTTATTATTTATTAAATTACACTTACCGCTACTAAAAAAAATTCTAAATCTATCGCTGTAAATAATTTTGGCTAAGATGTGGCATCCATTGTTTCGTAGTGGAGACCCAGGTATGGGATCATGTCACATTCAAATGTGGTTAGTGTTTGTATAGTATAAAGCTAATGGGAGCGTTTTCTTTATCACTGTAAGAACATGTTCATTCCCTTGCAAGAGGGAATTGCAATATGAGATGACCGATTGCAAATGGTAACGTAGTATTTGCATAAAAGAGAGAATTTACAAGTTTGCAATAAATAAAAGTGGAAAGAGGTCATTTCATTTGAATAAAAAATCTAAATGGGTTCCTCTTTTATTACTTTACAATATTTTTAATTATAAAAAATATATATAATATATTAAAATATTAATTAGGTTTTACAAATTAAAATTGATATCAATTTTAAAAATAAAATAATTTTGAAAGTATAGTTAAAATTTTACTGATGTGATAGAATCAATGTTATGAAAACCGAACTGGCCTGGCCGGTTCAACGGAGAAAACCGGGAATTGGCCACAAAACCGATCGGTTTTAGGTAGAAAACCGGAGGAAATTGAACCCGGCGAACCGAGTAGTCAAACTGTGAACCGGCTGACCTAGTCGATTTTGACTAGTTTTTTCGAATTTTTTTAATTTTTTGCAAAAAAAAAATTATTTATTAAATTTAGTCTAATCAAGCCAACTCAACCGGTGTAACAAAGAAATTGACCTTAAAACTAGATAAGTTAATCACAAATTAGTTAAATTGGTCAAAATAAATATTTTTTTAAGACTTCACGCACTTTTATTTATAATATGCTGTCATTTTACTTTTTTCTATGTGAGATTGTTCACTTATATATATATATTATTTCTTTTTTATATTACTTTTCTTTTATAATTTGAGATTTTTTATTGATTATATTTTCAAATTATATATTATTTTTATATTTAATAATTAATTAAATATTCAATTATGAAAATATATGAAATATAATTTTTTTTTAAAATAATACAAAAAAGAAAATATGAGACATATTATATTAGTCTTGTGTATTAGGAATGATCTTCAACAACTTATATTCTATTTTTATTATGTATAAAACATATTATGTTTTATTATATAAGAAACATATTATATTTTATAAAAATACTACGTAGATCGGTTCAACTCTTGTTTAACTTTAAATATGTGATTCTCTATATTTTTCGGTTCATTAATCGAATCGGTTTTTACAACATTGAGTAGAATCACACGTTGTAATTGCAAAGTAATTGGAGAGATAATGGTGCTCTAAGTGTCCAAGGTCTACAGCTAGTATCAGAATTAAGGTCGCTGGTTACATTTCCAACGGAAAGCAATTGCTGTGAGAGAAATTGTTGACCAAGATATGGCAGCAATTGTTCCATGATGAAAGTCTATATGTAGAGTTAAGTCTCATTCAAATACCGTGAGTGTTTGTATAGTATAAAAATAATAGTAACCTTTATTATTATTATTATTATTACTAATTGATTTTAAAAGAACCACTAATGTGTAAATAAATTTAAAAAATGCGGTCAAAACTTTCTCATACATTTTCTATTATATATTTTAAAGTATATATTTTAAAGAGTACTGTCAATACTTTCTCATACATTTTCTATTATATATTTTCAATATTATAAAATATTAGTTTTTATTATAAAAACTAATGATATTTCTTTTTTTGCAATGTGTCGCTAGTATTTCTCAATAAATTTAACCTCTTATTTATAAATCAAAATTCAAGCAGCTTGTTAGCTTTTTGAAGAGAGACCAAAATATCTGAGTTGTTATATTATGCACTTAAGTGCATAGTACTAAATGATACAAAAGCCTATTTGCGCATACAAAAGTTAAAAAACTCATTTTCATATGAATTTACTATTTAATAACTATAAATATATTATTTTAATAAATGTAAATTCATCATTTCATAACTATATATATATTATTTTATAATTGTAGATTCATTACTTATTTTCATGAATCAATTTCATATTTTATTGTATATTTAATTATTTGTTTATTAAGTTCAGATTCTTTATTTCATACCGTAAATATATTATTTTATGATTATATATTCATTATTTATTTCATTTTTTCTTTTGTATTTGATTATTTCCTTAACAGGTTCAGATTCATTATTTAATAAATGTACATACATTATTTATAATTATAAATTCATTATTTGTTTTCATGAATTTTTTTATCTTTTCAATATTTGATTATTTACTTAATATGTTCAGATTCATTATTTAATTATTGTATATATTATTTTATAATTATAGATACATTATGTTATAAATGTAGATACATTATGTTATAATTATATATGTTTTCATAAATTTCTTTCAGTTTTCATCCATATTTGATTATTGCCTGATTGCATTCTTAAATGAAATATGTTCATCCATTTGCAATCGAATAAAAGAATTACAGAAAAATAAATCAAACAACATAATAAAATAAGTAAGAAAATCTTGACAAAAAATGGAATGATGAGCTGGTCAATAGCAGTAAACAAAATAAGTAAAAAAAAAATGAATAAAAAAACTGCCGAAACAAATAGTTAGAAGAAACTGCCGTTAAATTTTAAAAAATAAACACTATAAAAATAATATATCTACAATTATTAAATAATATATTAAAAAAATCAAACACATATGAGTTCACTCGGAGCACGCACTCATATGCATAATATAATTTGCATTTTATTAAAAAAATCAAACACGTATGAGCTCACACGGAGCACGCACTCATATGCATAAATAATTTGCCAAAATATCCATCATGGTTGTTGTCACTGGGTCTAAGTTCAAATTCTATAATCACACGAATTAGAAACCTGCTATGCAACCAAGCAGTCCCATAAGGTTTAGCCAATCCACTAATCCCACAATAATAGTGTTTAGGATGTACAAAAATTAAGTGGAGATACAAGAACACCATGTACGGGAATATCATAATCTTATATTCATCATAATAAGGAAGATTACAATGGATAAGCCAATTTGGCCGATCAGTGGGGCAACAGGCCCTTATATAGATAGACAGTTACATGCAGAAAATAAGGAGCAATTACTAAGCATCATCTGTGCAGTTGATAGCCCCAACAGCTAGGCAAAAATATGGGAGAATTATCCCAATTCGATATGCCAACTGTCCTTCCAAAGCCACAACCTCTTGCCAAGTCAATTGCCTGAATAACTGCTACCATTACCCAATTGGGCCAGCAACGCAGCCAACTATCTTGCCAACCAGCCAACCGTGCATGACCACTATGTAGCCAACTTGCAGCACGCCAGAATAGCCAACCGTGCAATCCTGCATTACCAAGCATCGCCTAAGTGTCCTAGTTACCTTAGGCCAGATAGCCACCAATTCTGCCTGATGCACATTGCTTGCCACGGGCCCACTGTGGGGAGCCAATGCGCCAACTCTGCATATCCTCAGGCCAACCAACTCAAGGGACTAACAAACCACTCCTACCAAAAAGAGCCAACGTCCTCATTGGTAAGGCTTGTAGATAGTCTTGAATCTGATCTTCAAACTGCCATAACACAATGTTCCTTTCTCACGTAGCCTCCGCTATTGGTCTTCCTTTCCACTAAATCAGGAACTTAGTTCTTCTATTTTTCTTGCTTTGTCCCATAGTCCAATGGTCTACAATGTTTTCAATAGCTTCATCAAACTGTTTTGTCACAATTGGGGGAGCCCTTTTAGCTTGGCTCCTAGAGGATTCTTTCTTGTCTTCATGATAAGGCTTCAAGAAGCTGACATGGAAGGTTGGGTGCACCTTCAATCTCTTAGGCAGCTTCAGCTTGTAGGCCACATTGCCCACTTTTGCAACAATTCGAAGGGTCCATTATATTTTGGAACAAGACCATGATGCACAGTCTTACTGCTAATCTTCTTCCAAATCTGAGGCGTCAATTTGAGTAAGACTCTATTACCCATATTAAACTCAACTGGCCTTCTCTTTCTATCAACATATTTATTCACATGCTTACTGGCCTTTCTTAGGCTATCACTTGCTTCATCAAGCAACTCTTGTTTGCTCCTTACAAACCGATAGGCAGTTATACACTTGCCACCCCTTTTCTGTTTTGAAATCTCAAGAGGAGTGTTAGGTAGCTGTCCTAATATAATTTCAAAGGGACTCATTTCTATGGCTGATGATTTGTAGAGGTTGTAACAAAACTATGCACTGTCCAGCAAATCTAGCCAATTTCTCTGATTAGCAGACATATAATGTCTTAAATACTCCTCCAATAAGTAATTGATTCTCTCTATTTGCCTATCCATTTGTGGATGATTGGTAGTAGAAAACTTCAATTATGTACCCATCATATTGAACAAAGCAGTCCAGAATCAGCCTGTAAACCTTGCATCCCTGTTACTCACTATATCCTTTGGCAAACCAAAGTATTTCATAACATTCTTATAGAATAAGTCAGTAGCAATATCAGAAGAGCAACTAGAAGGGCAAGGATAAAGACTGCATACTTAGAGAATTTGTCAACAATAACCATAATGGAAGACATACCATTCACCTTAGGGAAGCCAGTAATGAAATTCATAAAGAAAGAGTTCCAAGGCTTCTCTGCAATAGGCAATGGTTGTAACAGACCAGCCTGCTTTCGATGCTCACTTTTATCTTGCTTGCATACTAAGCAAGTGTGCACATAGGCAACAATATCATCTTCCATCCGTGGCCAAAAATATTCTCTTCCCAATAATGCACTCATTCTGCCTACTCCAGGATGTCCAACCCATTGAGGGTCATGAGTTTCCCTCAAGAGCTCCCTTCTAATCCTGCCAACACTAGAAACATACAATATGTCCCCTTTAGCCATTACAATACCATCATCAAGGTAATATCTTCGTACAACACCCTTTTCAATTTGCTGTACCAGTTTTTGATAGGCGGAATCCTGTGAAGCACAACTCTGAATTTTATTCACCATATCAACTTGTGTTTTTGAGGTGTTGTACATGGCAACAAGCACTTCCTTCTAGCTAAGTGCATCAGCAACCTAATTGAATTTTCCCGGCTTGTGTTCCCACACAAAGTCATATTCTGCCAAGAACTCCTGCCAACGAGCCTACTTGGGGGATAGCTTCTTGTGGGTCTTGAAGAAGGTGTTGGCCACATTATCTGTCCTTACTACAAATCTCGTACAAAGCAAATTCACCCACCATATTTGAAGGTAATGGACCACCGCAACTATTTCATGGGTAGAATATCTCTGTTCTGCATTATTGAGCTTTCTGCTCTAAAAAACAACTGGATGGCCTTCTTGCACCAGCACACCACCAATTGCCTTGTTTGAGACATTAGTATGCACCTCAAGTGGCAATTCAAAGTCTGGCAACCACAATACTGGCTTCGAGGCAATGGCCGATTTTAGCTTTACAAAAGCATCTTCGCAATGTTTAGACCATGCCCACTTCACGTTCTTCTTTAACAAGTCAGTTAGTGGGGCTACTTTCTTCAAATAACTAGGAATGAACTTTTTATAATAGTTTGCCAACCCGAGAAAGGACCGCAACTCATGCACCGACGTAGGGGCAGGCCAATCAATAATTGCTCACACCTTCTTTAGATCCATACGCACCTGGCAATTACTAACCAAGTGGCCTAGAAATATGATCTCCTTCCTGGCAAACTCATATTTCTCCATCTTAACATCAGCTAAAACTCTCTCAGCCGAGACAACATTCTTCATAAGTGCTCCAAATGATCTCCAAGATTATTGTTGTAGATCATAATATCATCTAGATAAACTGCAACAAACTCATCAAGGAATTCATATGAAACGTCATTCATCAAATTACAAAAAGGTGGCAGGGGCATTCGTCAAACTAAAAGGCATGGCACAAAATTCATAAGAGCTGTATCTGGTCACACAAGTGGTCTTGGGCTAATCTCCTTTAGCAACTCTAACTTGCCATTACCTTGACCTTAAGTCCAGCTTTGTGAACCAATGTGCCTTTGATAATCTGTCCATCAGGTCTTGAACTAAAGGGACTGGGTATTTATTTTTAATAGTCACCTTGTTCAATGCCCGATAGTCCACACACATCCGCAATGATCCATCTTGCTTCTTCTGAAATAGTATCGGGGCACCATAGGAAGTCTTAGACAGTTGGATAAAGCCAACTTCTAGTAAATCATTCAACTACTTTTGTAACTCAACCAACTCTAAAGGAGACATGTGGTAAGGGGGCCTAGCAGGAGGTACCGATCCTAGCAGCAACTCAATTTTATGGTCAATGGCCCTTCTTGGTGGAAGATTCTTAGGCAACTCTGGCAGTATCACATCTTTGAATTCTTCCAACACAACAACAACAGAATCAAGGACTTCCACCACTTTATCTAGCTTGATCTCAACCACAGTTGCAAGGTAGGTTTCATTCCCTTTTTTCAGCCCCTTCTTAACCTACACCGCAGATAACATGCTACCACTGCTCCTCATAGGAATAATCTCATTTTTCTGAATAAACTCTCCTTGTACAAAATAGGATTGTAAGCTATCCATTATAAATAAGCCACTTAAGTAAGGAATAACAGCAACTTTAGCAAGCAAAAAGAAATCATTGCCAAATATAAGATCAAAATCATCTAATGGAATAACCATGAAATTTACCCTTCCAACCCAATTGTCAACTGTGACAAGCACATTATGGGCCATTCCAATGATCTCACAGGCAGCCGAATTCACAGCTTTAATCCGATTAATGCATCTGACTACATCCAAGCCAATAGTTTAAGCCATCTTCTCTACTAAGAAGTTATGGGATGCACCAGTGTCTGCCAGACTTTCCAGCATCACCTTCAAGTAAAGCAATCCCTTGGAAGGAGTTTTATCCGATTGGATTGAATTCAACACCTACAAAGGACTCATTATCGTAGTAGAGGGACCATTAGGGTCATTGCTCCCCTTGTCTTTGTTATCTTCAGCCACAAGAGTACTGATCTTCTCCTTTTTTGGACACTCCTTTGCACGATGTGGGCCATTACACAAGAAACAGCCCTGATGGGAGTTCTGGCCATTAGACTTGGCCTTCCCCTTGTCACCATTCTTCTTTTTGCCATCCTTCTTATCTTTCCCTTTGCCTTTGGATTTTTTTGAATTGCCCTCCTTATTCATACGAAAATCCACTAAGCTATTTACTGTTGCAAAGGCACTAGGTAAGTCTTTGACATTCTGCCTCTGAAGTTCCATTTATGCCCAAGGCTATAGGCCAGATATGAAGTTGAACAGTTTGTCTTCCTCAGACATGTTCTGAATGTCCAGCAATAAGGAACTAAATTCGTTTACATAATCCCTCACAATTTCGAATTGTTTCAGGTTCTTTAGAGCATCTCTAGCAACCCATGAAGTGTTGCATGGAAGGAACTAATCCTTCATTTCCTTCTTCAATTTCTCCCAAGAATCAATCTTAGGCCTGCCAGCAATAGCGTCCTCCGACATTCGAGTTCGCCACCACAGCTTAGCATCTCCTAACAAGTACATACTAGTTATGGTGACTTGGTCCGCATTTGACACACGAGCAGCAATAAAGTAATGCTCCATATCCCACAAGAAATTCTCAAGTTCCTTGACACTTCTAGCACCATTGATAGCCTTCGGTTTAAGAACTTTTATTTTTGCACCGAAATCACCCCCACCAGAACGATTAGCCACAACCCGCTTCAGCAGCTCTAAGTTTGCCTTAAGAGTAGAAAATCTCTCCTCCAACTTCGTAGAGATCTCCATGAGTTTGCTTTCCAAGTGTTGTAGAGTATCCTGCAAGCCATCAACACGTTCCGAGATGCTTTCCACACTGTCAGCATCAATTGGCCCAATGATTCCTTCTATACATGCTACCTGGTCACAGACAACATCAAACGCTGCGACAGTAACCATTCTTTAGCCAACCTGGCTCTGATACCAAATTGTCACAGGATCTAAGTTCGAATTTCACAATCACACGATTAGAAAACCTGCTAGGCAACCAAACAGTCCTATAAGGTTCAACCAACCCGCTAACCCCACAATAATAGTGTTTAGGATGCACAAAAATTAAGTAGAGGCACAAGAACATCATGTACGAGAATATCCCAACCTTATATTCATCATAATATGAAAGATTACAATAGATAAGTCAATCTGGCCGATCAGTGAGGCAACATGCCCTTACTAAGCATTATTTGTACAATTGACAGCCCCAACTGCTAGGCAGAAACATGGAAGAATTGTTCCAATTCGATATGCCAATTGTCCTCCCAAAGCCACAACTGTCTACCAAGTTAATTGCCTGAATAACTGTCCATAATCGTTACCACTGCCTAATTGGGCTAGCAACGCAGCCAACTGCCTTGCCAACTAGCCAATCGTTCATGCCCACTATACAACCAACTGACAACATGCTATAATAGCCAACCGTACAATTCTATATTACCAAGTATCGCCTAAGTGTCCCAATTGCCTTATGCCAGACAGCTACCAATTCTGCTTGATATGTATTGTATGCCACGGGCCCACTGCAAGGAGACAATGCGCCCACTCCGCACAGCCTCAGGCCAACCAACTCAAGGGACTGACAGCTGTCCCATACGGCCATACATATATGAAAGTTAAGCCAGAAAAACAATCTAATGGACTAGAAAATGCCCAAATGATATTCTGGGGTCTGGACTATCCGCACCGGAACCATTAAACATTCTCAACCCGACTCATCTCTTCCTCCCTGCGCGCTCGTTTCAATATCACACTGAACCCTAATGATCAAAGCTCAAAATCACAAATTCATCTTTTCTCCACTTTCTCCAAAGCCCTGTCAAATGGCAACTTCACTGATTACTAAAACCCTAAATTCAATAAAAAATCACAAATTCCTTACTGCGCTTTCGTCATCCCTCACCCGTTACTGCACCTCTGTCGCCACCGCTCCGTCACAGTCCGATGGCCCATCGTCCTCCTTCACCTTTGCTGATGGTAATAACAGCACAACCACAGCCGCTACTTCCGCCTCCGGTGACAGCATATACATGAAGGCACCAGATTCTGATGTGAAGCGTGATAGGGCATCGTCTTCTTCAGTGACAATGCCAATGTCGTTTATGACAGGGTCGATTGTGGGCAAGAGGTTTTATAAG
>CATIWF010137376.1:0-64621 GCA_949630135.1 Balakata baccata
TGCTAGAGACTTCCAGCAATAGAGAAAGAGAACTGAGAAGATTAAATGCTGTCCTGCATTATTTAACATCGATTGACACTGCAACCAACTTAGGAGCCATGCAATTGAAGTTCTATTGACAACAAGAATTAGTCATGGCATCAATATGGAGGGCATTTGCTGCATATGAAATGAAACTAACAGGAAACTGGGTGTGATAGATTGGGACATTTTGATGCTAATAGTAAAGGTAGGGGCATGGGATTTCATTCATGTACCATAGATAGTTTAAGTATAAATCTAATTCCATCACTATAGCGAGCATAAAATAATGGGCTAATTCTAGCAAGAAATATCACGAGGCATGATAGCCGATATCACTATAATTGATGATCAAACTGTAAAAGATGCTTCTTCCCCCAATATCTATTTTAACAGTGAATAGCAAACCCATGTGCTTTGGCTCACACATTCTTCCAGAATCCTAAGGAATTTCAGGTATATTAACAGTGTCTTGTATTGTTCCCAGTTTCTACGGAGAAATGCATTTTTTATAAGAGAAATGACTATAAAACACACTGATTGTAGTAAATACAAACCATATGAGATAAATGGATAAATATTAAAATTTCAGTATCTGCTGTGCAACTAAGTACCCGCATAATCTCAATATGCCAGATCTTCTGAAACAAAAACAATATTCAAGCTAGTGATATCAAGAATATATAATAATCTTTCAAAAAGGATGCCGCCATGAATTACTAAATTTTCTAGCACAATAACTGTCATGATAAAGAGATCAAAAAAAAAAAAATTTACTTTTTCTTATACCATCTTCAATGCATGCCAGTACATTACTTATAGACTTCCATGTTAACCAATCAGATAACTTTGAAGAGTCTACTAAAACAAACACAATGAACTTGCTTGCCATGCCATAAACCCTATTCATAAAAGAAAGATTCCGATAGTATGTGATAAATTCCAATTCATCTAAACAAAAACTACTAAAGCCAAAAAAATTAAGATGCAACTCACATTTTCTTTGATATAATCATTGAATGCGCTTAGTTCATTAAGTAATGCCTGCTCTGTCCCATCACTAGAATTTTTGCTTTTAAGAATACCAATAAATATAGAAAAGAACTTGAAGCACTATATCAAGCAATAAGATCTAAAATTAGGATCTAACAATGAATGGCCACATATCTACATGATCATGAGATACCATGGATAACAACAGAAAATGAGATAATATATTTGGGCTGAAACAATTCTGAAATGCAAGAAAATCCCAACTTATAGAAGCTTAAATCTTATTGAGTAGATGAATAAAAAAAAAAAAGAGAAAAACATAAACATTGTGTATCTTGTTCTTGAAAGACATTTCTTTAAAAGTAGAAAATGATATCAGAAACATTGGTTTCATTGAGCTCCTTAATGGAATATGGAAAAAATTCCAGCTACAACTAGATGGATAGTCAATGATAGTGCAAGCATTTTCAGCACTTTCCATCACAAAAAGTCTGAAAATTCCAGTTAATCCGAGAAATAGTCTATGCAACTTATAGTTTTTAAAATCTTAGTTTGTGATATTAGCCAAAAACCTTAAAGGTGAATCTATCACAACTGTTTGCCTTCTCTAATCAGATACATGCTCAATGACAGTTTTTGTACTTCCTTTACTATAGAAAGAACATATCTAGAGGTATAAAATTCTCAGATACAAATCCAATAGAAGTTTCCATCATGATTTAGTAACCTCCAAAATCAACATAAAAAGGATTAAATACGTATCACATGAAATACGTGGCAATTTAAATGCATTATATATTCAAGAGAATTTATGAACAATCCACTATAGCATTATAACCATGAACTTTTCAACGGTTGGTTCCATCACACTGAAGCCTTCTCAGGTGGGGCTCCCAATGGTGGATCTGGAAACTTTTCTTCCAATGACTGCACATCTGATTCTGGAATCCACTTTTCCTCCAATTTTATTACAGGAACTTTACCTTCTGGGCTTATTTTCAAGAACCTGAATATCAAACAATATAAAAAATAAATATGCAATATGAACCAAGAATACAAAACAAGGGAAGAGAACATTTAGCTATTTACAACTGTTATAGGAGTTTATCATATTTGTTTAGTCAAGGTCCATAATCAAGTTCAATAACTGATAAAAATGAAATTAATAGAAAGGATAGTAAATGAACTCAAGGAGATGGCACTAATAATCGCCATTCTGGCTTGTTACCAAGATCTACCTACTTCAAATCATAAGGAAGATGCTTTTCCTCAGCCGTCAACAGTACTCTTTGACAAAATGGGCCTGAAAATAATTAATAATTACCAGCTAAAACCAATTATGGAATCAAGACTAGCCTACTAAATAGCACCAAATATTGTGTGGTTTAACACCTAAATGTTATTATTTTTCTATTAATTTCTCTTTGATTCTGATAGTCATGCCAATATGAAATAGGAATTAGTTGATAAACTAAAACTGAAAACAGAAAATATCATACCCATCATTAAGTCAATTCTTTGTGATTGTTTAATATAAAGTAATCATTGTCGGGTTAATTTTATTTATGGTCATTAAATTTTACTCTTTGCAATAAAATCACAAAATTTTTTTTCGTCGCAAGAAAACTATTACTCAATTATGTTTTCATTTCACTCAAGTCACTTCCAGCTAATTTTCCGATTTACGTAACTGGAAAATTGATATAATAGTTGATGTGTCATCGAAAATATAACGTGTCACCAAAAACTAGCCTGCAATGACTTTAATAAAACGAAAACATAGATAAAAAAAAAATTTTGTAATTTTACTACAATAAAAGCAAAATTCAGTGATGAAATTAACCCATCATTGTCCATATGAAACCGATTTTTAAACTATAGAATATCATGGGGTAAAATAAATTTTTTGTACCAAAGCTTTGATATTTGTATCAAAATGGTGTCAAATCTTTGTTTTGTATCAATTTAATATCACATCTTTACAATTTTATTTCAGAATGATATCAAATATTTGTTTTTAATCAATTTAGTATCACATTTTTACAATTTTATTTTACATGAAAGAATTTACAATATTTACAGTAGAAATTGTCTGACGTGGATACCAAAAATACATATGTTATACCACATTAAATACCATTTCAAATAAAAAAAATGCCACATATTTTATTCTTTAGACATATAATTTGATAATATATGATATTTTTATTTGAAGTAGCATAGAATGTAATATGATACGTGTATTTTCGGTATTTACATAAGATAAATTCTACCGTGAATATTGTAAGGATTTTCATCTAAAACAAAATTATAAAAATATAGTACTAAATTGATACAAAACAAAGATTTGATGTCATTTAGATACAAATGCCAAAATTTTGGTACAAAAATTCATTTTAATTACCCGAATATCATGCCAAGAAAATGCCATCTACAGAGCAAAATTAAAAGTTTCAAGCTAAAACAAAAAGGAAAAATTATTATTTATTCCCTCTAGTTTGATATAATACACTATTATTTCTCTGAGTTTTGAAAAATATATAATTTGCTCTTTATAATTTGACATAATACACTAGTACCTTTGATATTTGAAAAATAATATAATACACTAATAAAAAGAAATATTTTTTTTTGCTAAGGGGTATTAGTCTAGTAAATCAAATCAAATTTGCTGGGGGTACTAGTACAATATGTCAAAATTTCAGAGGATAAATAATATAATTTTCAAATTAGTAAGAGATACTAATGTATTATGTCAAATTGCATGGTTAAATTATATATTTTTCAAACCTTAAGAAATATTAATGTATTATGTCAAAGTATAGAGAATAAGTAGTAATTTTTCAAAATAAAAAGCAATATAGGGACTAACCAATGAACTGCAAATTTGAAAAGAGAAAACAACAGGCACAAAACAGGGAATGAACGAATATTTTCTCGGAAAAACTAACGGAAATTATGGCAAGGGAAGATAAATTCTCACAATCCCGAGCTTATTCAGGATAGTGGTGGAAGCCTTAACACAGACTTCGAGAGGGTCCGACACAGCCGACATTGCATGAAGATTTTTGTCGATTTTGGTGGCGTGTAAAACTGGCGTTGGTTTAAGGAAGACAAAGAGTAAAACCAAGGTGGTTCTCAATTGTAGAGAAGAGAGCAGAGGCGGCCGCCACTACAGCTATGGCAGCCGTGAGGATAATAAGAGAATCAGAATATGGACCTCGAGAATTCTAATATCCAAACTTATTTTAAATCCGTTTAAAATTATAATACTAATATCTGTCACCAATCCAAATTCAATTAACATTACCCGATTAATACCTTAATTCATTTAACATTACAAAATTTAAAATGAAATAAAATTCTAACTAACTAAAATAATTAAAAATTAAAAAATATGTAAACAATCTACCATAAATTACTACAAAATCAAATAAAATATAAAATATAATTCAATACATTTAAATTAAAATAATTCATCAAATTAATTGTACAAAAATAATATTAAGGAAAAATTACAGAAAAAAAAATCTAGACTTTAAAAAACTTTACAATTATATCTCGTTATACAAAAATTC
Source organism: Balakata baccata (assembly GCA_949630135.1). Lineage (NCBI taxonomy): Eukaryota > Viridiplantae > Streptophyta > Magnoliopsida > Malpighiales > Euphorbiaceae > Balakata > Balakata baccata. The sequence continues at coordinate 4,593 of CATIWF010137376.1, forward strand.
ATTTTAAATTATATGATCCTCTGATTTTGTCAAAAATATATAATCGGTCTTACATAATCACACTCCAAACCTAGCTAGCATATCATTTGGTGTAGCTGACATGTCATCTGATATATCATATAGACAATCCACGTTATCTGGACAATTCAAGCACTCCTAACCTAGCTTACATATCATCTGATGTAGCTAACATGTCTTATAATATATTATTTGGACAATTTACGTAAGAGCCACCTAGGTTTGGAACGTGGTTTTGTGACATTGAAACTAAATTTGTTATTAAAGTGAAAGTTTATATAATTTAAATAAAATTTTTGTAAAACGAGATATAATTGTGAAATTTTTTAAAATTAAGGGTTTTTTTTTTTGTAATTTTCTCTAACATTAAAATAATAAAATTAAATATTGTTCATTTTGTTAAAAAAATTATATTTAAAATTTCCAACCATTATTTTTATAATTCATCTACCACTAAAAATACAAAAAAATAATTAATTATATCATTATATTTAATAAATTATATATATATATATATATATATATATATATCCAAAACTCTCTATCTATACTCTACCTAAATCTGCAACTGATTTTAATATTATTATCCAAACTCATCTCAAAATCATAATAGAATTATCTGTTATAATTTAAACGACTTGAATAAACGCTTGTACCCTAATGATGAGATTCTTCTGGTTGTGTGTCGGTCGAGGCCGAAGCTTAGATTTTGTGGCGCAACCAGGGCCATGCTGCACACGTGCCCTATTAAGAAAGGCAGCTAGTAAAATGACCAAGGGAATTTCAAATTGGCGACGGAAAATGCTGTCGCAAATGTCTTTATCTATCAAAATGAAGACATAGAGATGAAGTTTGTCGCTAAAAAATGGACATCCGTCGCTATCCTTAGGTTTATTTTTAAAAATTTATGATATTTTATAATTTATTTAATTTTTTTCTAGTTTTAAATTTTGATTGAACGAAATAAAAATATATTTTTTAAAAAAGAGTAATGAAATAAATATTAAAATATTTTAGAAATTAACATTTAAATACATTTCAAAACCTGATAAATATATGATATTTAAAATATCTACAAAATTGTTAATATACGGTCCTATATGCACCATATTAAGGTGAATCTTTATGTGGAAGTTGAAATGAATTTTAGCCAGAATGAAACATCTTTGGTATGAGTTGTTGTATCTCTCAAAACTCTATGCACATCTTCTCGAATCTCATCTCGATGCTCTGCCCGCATCTCTTCTCGCATCTACTGCTTATGTAACTCCAACATAATCTGAACCTCCTGCTGCATATCTTGCACAATAGTAGCGAGCAAGTGCTATGATTAATAAGTTTTGGACTATCAATAACAGCATTAAATAAATTTGTATGCACCCATGTGAGCCTTTTCGATCACAAACACAATACCTAGTTTATGTCTAATATTTTTTCATGATTCAATCCATCAAATCTCAAAATTGGTTCATTTGTATAAAATGTCAACAATTTAACCAAGTTATCGCAATTATATCAACTTATTCCTTTGTATTATTTCAGTCAAGCCTAATCTGCCAAGTATAAGTTTTCTTCTTTTACACAAAAATCTCACAACATATTTTCACTACTCAATTCATTAAGCCAAGTCATTAATGGTCAAAATACTTATTTCAATTGCTCAAAACACGGCAACCAGCAAGCAAAGAAATAAAAATGAAATTCCAAGCAAAGATGTTGTCTGTCGCAAAATTTCTCGACTAATCTGTTTATAATATTTCTCTAAATATTTTATTAAAGTCGCTTGTCTTTCTATCGCTATCCGACACTAATTAGTGACGGTTAATACCCATTGTTAATTTCCTTTGCTATACCGCTCTTTTCTGGTGGTGAATATCTTTCTTTTTTTCTATATCAAGAAGAAAGACTGTTAACACTTGAAGTATAAGAAAAAATGACCAGTATTTTAATAGAGAGAAATTCTTAGGTAGACCGGATCTATCACGTCATTTGTAAACTAATCAAATTACACAATAATATGTATGCATATTGTTTTCGCATCAATCAATAAGAACAAAATAATTATATGCATGTCACTGTATGATTGAATTGGTCTAATTGACTATATCTACTTAAGAATTTTTCCTTAGTAACGAATTGTGGTGTGGACCAACTGGATACTATATTTGCAATCGCAGGGCTTTTAAGTCACACAGCCCTAATGGGTTCAATTAGTATATGATTTATTCACTTGTTAACCCTTCTCATCTTCCTTTCACAACAATTTTCTTAAGGAAAAATTGCTATTTATTATATAAAGTTGGACATAATATACTAGTACTTTTTGATATTTAAAAAATATATTATTTGTCTCATTTGTTTTATCATATTATACTAATTAGTTTTTCTGTTAGAAAAACATTAGATTGTGATGAAATAACAACAAAAAATTATTATTTATTCTCTGAAATTTGACTTATTGTACTAATACTCTCTTAGATTTGATTTATTATACTAATACACCTCAGAGTTATTTTTGGCCTATTATACTTGTACCATTCTAAAAAAGAATATTTTTTTATAACTAACGGTAAATGTCTTAAAACTTAATATAACGACTATATAATTTAATGGAGATAAAATAAAAGGAACAAATAGCATAATTTTTAAATTTCAAGAAGTACTAGTATATTATATCAAATCTGTAATTTTTTCTTTTCTTTTCTTTATATAAAGTTACTGTTACGTTCAAACTGATCTCATTAGTTAATAATTCGATTTGCACTTTTTTTTTTACAATTTTAAGAAAGGATTATATAAATCACTTGTTTGGAATCAAGTGGTCGTACTTAATCGAGGTTTAGATTAAGATATTAAGTTAATTAGTCCTTAATCAAATGTTGGCATGCATGCACTTGATGGCTTGATGCCGGCATAAATACTTAATTTAAGAACAGTAATCTAAGAATATGCAATTAATTTATGTGATCAAATATTTTTCTGTTTTTAAATAGATATCATTTTATATTAGAGTTTTTATTCTAAAATATTTGACGTTTTACAATTATTTATAAATATCAATTATTTTATCTATTTTATCCTTATTTAAAGTTCTCAGTCCCTCTTCTATTAACTGTAGGTGAAGATTAATTATATAAGGGTGCCATAGGTATTTTGCCTTTATCTTAAACGCATTCCTCAATTATGATAGAAAATTTTATTAGAATAATCATTCTTGGGAAACGAGATCGATAAACAAATACAATGCATTACTAAATAATTGGGGGAATAACGAAGCAGGACAGCGAGGTATCCATTTTGTAAGATCTTAATTTAGATCTCAAGGAATAACATTGATTTGAACTTAAACTTAGGAAATTACTTGTTTCTCATCCAGTTACTAAACCAAAATGCCAAATTTTTTAAAAGCGTCTCACCGATTACCGATTGAATAAAAAATTCGGTTACCGATTAGCAAATTTAAAATTTTGATAATTACCTGAATAATTTAAAATTTTACTGAATTTTTAAATTTTACTTAAATATATCAAATTTCTTAACTTATTTAATTATAATAAAACTACTATATAAATAAAAATATCACATAAATTAAAATACCAGAAAATATTATATTTTTTGAAGTAAAATAAAAATATATTTTTTATAATAAAAATATTATAATAAAATTTATAAAAATTAAAAATAAATCTAAAATTGAAGACAAAATTCGGTAATTACACAGTAAATTAGCGAATAATCAATATAGTTCAAATTTTACTACGGAATACCGAGCTAAATTTTTTTAATACTGTAATCTATTACCGAAATTTAATGGTTCAGTTCGGTAATTCACGAACTGTTGCATACCCCTACTTGTTCGGAAAAGATTGAAATGATAATGTACAAAAAGAAAAATATAAAAAGATTTAAAAAAGAAAAATTGAACATGGCATGCGAGAGAAATGGACAAGCATGTGATGATGGTTTGCATTGAGGTGGACAATTGCTGGATTTTTAATGATTTTGACCACATCTAGGTTGGATAGTTCTTTCTATAATACACTAGTACCTACTTAAAGTTTGAAAAATATACAATTTGCTCTCTATAGTTTAATATAATACACTAGTATCCCTCTAAAGTTTGAAAAAGAATATAATATACTATTAAAAAGGAATATGTTTTTTTGCTCGGATGGTATTAATCTTGTAAATCAAAATTGCATGGAGTACTAATACAATATATCAAAACTTCAGGAAATAAATAGTGTAATTTTCAAATTTCAGGGAGGTACTAATGTATTATGTCAAAATACAGAGAGCAAAATAGTAATTTTTCCAATATTTAATAGTCATATTCAAGAGTTAAGCCCCCATATGTACTCCAATCTTATAACTTTTGTATACAATGTTTACTTCTTTTTTTTTTTTTCCAAAAGAAAATAGGGATTTTTAGAACTTGTTATGTAATTTAATGTAGGATATTTTTATAAGAGAAAATTACTTTTTATCCATGAGGTTTGACATATTACACTGGTACCTTCTGAGTTTTAAAAATTATACTAGTTGCACCCTCTATTTTATCTCTATTAAACTATATAGTTTTTCAATTAAATTTTAAAGTATTTACTGTTAATCAGGAAGAATATTTTCCAAGAGATACTAGTACAATAAATCAAATATCAGGGATATTAGTACAATTGGTCAAACCTTAGAGAGTAAATATTAATTTTTACTTTGTTATTTTACCACAATCTGACATATTTTTAACAGAAAATCTAATGGAATAACATGTTAGTAGAATATGATAAAATAGAAGTACTAAATAGTATAATTTTTTAAATTTCAGAGGATAATAGTGTAATATGATAAACTTCATATTGTAAATAATAATTTTTCCTTCTTATAAACACATAAAAAAAAAAGAAAAAAAAAAGAGATGAAGGTCTTGTTTGGCTCCACATTTGGGAAAAGTATTGTTTTTTAAAAAAAATTATTTTTGATTTTTTTGAGTTTTGAAAATTGTTTTTGAAGAAAATTGTACTATCAAATTTTTGATAGCATTGCACTATCAAATTTCTCATACTATTATTTTGGCACTTGCTTCAATCCATATAGAGACTTAACCAATCTACAAACTTTCTTTTTTTTTTTTTTTGTCATGGGATAATAAATCCTTCAGGTTGCAGCATGAAGATTTCTTTATCTAAATCTCCATTTAGAAAAGCAGTTTTTAGATTCATTTGACAGATTTCAAGATTGCACAATGCCGCAATAGCAATTATCATTCTAATAGAATTGATTATAGTTACAAGTGAATACGTATCAAAATAATCTAGTTATTCTAGTTATACTTATCAATTGATCCATCAGCCTTGATTTTCCGTTTGAAGATCCACTTGATCCTAGTGGTTTACATCCTAGAGGTAAATCCATTAATCTCACGTAGGATTATGCTTGATGGAATCAACCTCACTCTTAATGGCCTCTTTCGAAAAAGACCTTCTCAAGAGTTTACAGCCTCATTATAAGTTTGAGGTTTTGTGTAACACCCCTCGATATAACTAGAATTCCCTCTAATTATATGAAGGATGTTACCCTGCATGAGTTCAAGAAAACATGATAAAATTTAAAACTTGTTAGTGCACCATGGCTATGATGACTTGTTAAAATAAAACATTCATGCATGCTCAAATAAAAACTTCCTTAACTTTAACAAAATACAATGTACTGGTTTTACTAGCTAAAGCTTTGCAAAAACTTTGCAAAATATATGAGTTACAAATTTACATGTCTTTCATTCTCGACGCATGTACAAGTATAACTACTCTCAACCAATAGTACAAATCAAAATAAAAAAAAAATAGTACGAGTCCATTGCCGACCCCTATGATTGTCTTTTAACTCTTTAGTGGCTCTGTCTTTGTGTCAACTCTTCAAGCTATCTACAACCTGCATGGGAGATAAAATATCCTTATACTAAGCAACCTTGCTTAGTGGTATATATAAACATACAATCCATATGTATATATATATGTGTGCCACACAAGCATACAATACTTACCATATTTACAACACTATTAAAAACATAACATGCTTACACAGTCTTAATAATTTGACCATATCCATATCATAGTCATGAAATTACAATATATCACACATTGCAAACATCACAAGCCCTACCGAACTTCCCTAGTTGAGAGAGCCCAAATATCAGGCCTCAAGCCACCTTAGTCTTGTACAAACAATGGTCAAAGGTGCCCAAATATCGAGCCTCATGCTACTTTGACCTCTTACCATGGTACCATGTTTTATTTCTATCCTTTTTCCTGAGCCTAAAAACCTCATACAAACCATCATATAACTCATGAACCAAAACCAAAACCAAAACCTTTTTACATCAAAATAACCTGGACAAAATATCAAACAATGGTTGTCACGGCCATTATCATGACCAACCTAGCCGTGAAGTATACTACTTCACTTAGCCACCAAATTTATGGCCGTGAATTTCTATGTCATAGTTGTGAATCTAGGTAAAACACCCTTACCCAAATTCCAGCTACCCCAAACAAGCACATCACACATAAAATGTTAAGGCTAGCTAATTGTAGCCGTTCTTATCAACATTCTCAACACACAAGAGAGTAACAAAGATACCTCACAAAAATCACAACAAGCACCACAATTATGCAAGATTCACATGTACATTAAATGCCATAATCTAACAATTAATCACCACATTTATATCACACAAAGCATATAATGCCATTACTCTCTCCAAACAACTATACTTCTAACCTTTCCTTCCTTCCATTAAATGCCCATTAATATCTTACCAACACTCATATAAGTGTCATAATTACCATTTTTTACACTTCATTTCATTACATTTATAACCATTACATTTATTTCTATCAACTATACACTCAATTCAATGTTCATGACAGATAATATAGCATTTTTTACATCCAAATCATAAACCCATGAAGATGGTAAAAGAAATATGTACAAATCTTCACAAAAAGCATTCCTTGATCCACCATGTGCCGGATCAAGCTCGATCCTTTCCTCATGGTCGAGGGCCTTCTTCCACACTAGCATCTACAATATTAAAACATCGTTTTTAGCTTTAAATCATCCATAAAACTCACACAACGCATTCATAGCTTGAGTTTTCAACCCCTAGGTCAAAACATAAAATCCCCTTCACCTAGAAATCTCCAAACTGGGTCTTTTAAATTCTTAAACCCTCACTAAAAACATGCTCCCGACCTTAATCAAGCCTCAAGGAAGATTTTTCCTTAAGAGAAACCTAAAACCTTTCTTTCCTTACACTTACACAAATAGGTCATAACCCCTTTCAAAAAACATCACTAACAAACTCCAAAATCAACACAAGGAGATGAAGAAATCATGTTTCCTTACCTCTCAAAGACTAAAAATTTGGTATTTCAAAGAAAACTCGAGATTCCTCCTCCTAGCTCAAAGCTTTCGCCCACTTCAACTTCTCTTTCCTAGATTTCCTTCTCAAATCTCTTGCTAAACTTGAATCTAGAGGTAAAGCTTGTGTTTAAATTGCTAGAAAACCTTTGAAGAAGGGTAAGATACCATTTCTTAGGGTTTGGGGATCAAGGCTACGTTTTAAGAGCTTTTAAATCATGTTTGGAGTGAAAGAAAACCGAAAACACCTATATATATATAGGACCCTTCACAATCATGACATATTCTGTTATGGTCATGACACTTGAACAATTTCCAAAAACTCCCTAACACAACCTTTACGTCTGTGACACTCAATGATTACAGGTGTAACACCATAAAAGCTCACTTTTGAAGCCCCTTTTAACTCTAAACTCCAAACTCAAGCCAACCTTCACCTAAAGACCTTGCATAACCCCAAATAAACCCTGATATACTCATAATATCCCCCTTATAAACCTTCGTATGTTACTCATACACATTTATAATAACCAAGCCCTATCTTACGGGCGTGACATTTTGCCTTTAGCATGCAGATTAGAAAATCATATCCAAAAGATTGTTTCTATCCTTGCTCTTTAACTACATACATCTTAGCTTTATTTCAACAGGCTCATCCTTAAAACCAAATTCTTCATCATGAACTTGATCTTGACTATTTTCAATAATAGCCTCAAGAGGTCGTTTGGACGAATTCACTTCTTCTAAAGTCTTACAAGGAAATATATGTTCAAAGAAAGAAAAATTCCTTGATTCCATTATTGTGTTTTTGAATATTTGAGACTTTCGATTTGTACATAGGAAATCGATAAGCACTATTGTTATGTACATACCAATGAAAATGCAATCAATTGATTTTAACCCTATTTTCACTTTTTTTTAGAGTAGGAATGACCACTTTTGCAAGACATCCTCACACTCGCAAGCATTCACAGGAGGGTTTTATCCCTTTCGATAATTCATAAAGAGTTTTATCTTGCTTACCATGGGGCACCTTATTTAAAAGGTAATTAGCTAACAACACAGCTTTCCCCCATATTAGGGGTGCAAATCGGGTTGGCGGGTTGTGTTCATGTCATGTCGACCTACTCAGGTGACACAATTAGAATTAACACAAGCATGACCCATTTATTAATCAGGTTGAAATGAACACGATATGAAAATTGAATGGATTATAAGAATACTACACGTGTAACATATTTAACTTTTATACCATGTTTGGGCTATAAAACCTGACACGATTATGTTTTTTTAGATTATTTGACACGATACGACACAATCCAACACGACACTATAATACTTTTTTTGGTCGTTTAACGCGAAACAACACAACCATGTAAATTGTAAAATGATACTATTAACCTTGAATTTCAACAAATATACACGTGTTATAAAAGGGTTGGATTAGTTTGACACAACATGATATGCAAAAATTGAACGGGTTGTAACAGGTTCACGTATCAACACGTGACACGACCCACTTAGAACTATATCATATATAGGTCGACATGAACCTGTATATGCTCAACACTAACATACTAATTTTATATGTTTCGCATATCGGGTTCGTGTGTCATGACCCATTTTGACAATCCTACCCCACATTTTCTGAGGCAACCTAGAAATTATTAGCATTGCATTCATCATTTCTTTTAAGGTACAATTTTTTTTCCTTTCAGCCACATCATTTGATTTTGGTGAATAAGGTGTCGTTGTCTTATGTATAATTCCATGTGAACATAATTCTCCAAATGTTGTTTCATATTCACCACTATGGTCACTTTTTCAAAACCTTGATTTTTCTATTGAGTTGACTTTCAACCTCAATTTTATAGAGTTTAAATTTCTCTATAACTTCATCTTTGCTCTTACGCAAATACTCATAACAATATTTTATGCAATCATCCATAAATGTGATAAAATATTTAGAAAAAAGTTCAAAAAACAGATATGTGCTTTCTGACTTTTACAACTTTAACTACATGGTATTTTTTTATGCAAAATGGGTACTATGGTTTGAGCCGTTAGAAACTTTGAGTATATATTCTTAACAACATTAAAAAAATATGAGGGATAGTTCAAAAAAAACAAGTTTGTGATTTTCGACTTTTACAACTTTAAGTATGTGATATTTTTTTGTGCAAAATGGGTATTGTGGTTTGTATAGTTAGCAATTTTGAGTATATTTCTCTAACACTCAAAAGGATATGAAGGAGAAGAGGAAAGCTTTCAAAGTAACTTGGAAAGCCTTCAACCCGATTCTTCGTCACTTAAATCACTAGAGTCGTCTAAAGTTGTTTTGAAGACTTTACTCTTCTCCTTCTTGTCCTTCTAAGTGTTAAAGAAATATACTTAAAATTACTAATGGCGCAAGCCACAGTACCTATTTTGCATAAAAAAATACCATGTACTGAAAGATGCAAAAGTCAAAAACCACATGCCTATTTTTTGAACTTTCCCCACATTTTTTTAAACTCCATTAAGGGTATGTAAGTAAAGTTGCTAACAACACAAACCACAGTACCCATTTTGTACAAAAAAATATCACATATTTAAAGTTGCAAAAATCAGAAACCATATGCTTGTTTTTTAAACTTCCCCCAAATATTTATTACTATCTCTTGTTTGAACAAATTTTAAATCACATACATCAGTTTCTTTTTCAACATTTTGAAATGATGATCTGGTTAGTTTTACCTCAACACAAATTTCACATTTATGTTTTGAACCAATATGAAAATTAGGTATGTATTCCAAGTTAATTAGCCTTATTAACATGTCCTAGTCTACCATGTCATAAATTAGAAGATTCAAGCAAATAAGCAAAAGAGATACTTTCATTCATACATTTAATAACAGTTGCATTGAGCTTAAAAAGTCAATTAATAGCATACCTTCTACCCATATACATTCCACCTTTGGACAAAATAACTTTGTCTGAATCAAAAATCATTTTAAAACCATATTTGTTCAACAATGAACCTGATGCCAAATTCTTACGAATATCAGTCACAAAGAAGACATTATTTAGAGTCAGCTTCTTTCTAGAAGTCATCTTTAGCACCACTTGTCCTTCACCAAGAACTTCAGAAGTAGCCGAATTGCTCATAAACAATTTTTCTCCACTCTTTGATTTGAAGGTAGAAAAAATCTCATAATCTGAGCAAATATATCTTATGGCACCAGTGTTAGTCCACTATTTCTTTGAGTTAGACCCAACCATATTCACTTATAATATCACATCAGCAAGGTTGATATCAGAAACCTCTTGAGTAATATTTTGCAAGAGATTTGCTTCATCGCTCATTTTCTTCATTGGGAGCTTGCAATCAAAAGCTTTATGACCCATTTTGTCACAATTGAAGCACTTGCTTAGGAATTTCTTCTTAGAAACTCCACCTTTAGGTCCCATCTTGGGCTCCTTGAATTTCTTCTTTGAACTTTGCCTTAGAAGAGTTTAACCCCCTTCTTTTAGAGCATTTGTTGTCTTCCTTAATTCAAAGCTAACAATCAGCTCCTCAATTTTCATTTCCTTTCGCTTGTGATTAATCTAATTTTTGAAATCCTTCCAGCCATGGGGTAATTTTTCAATCATAGCAGCCATTTGGAATGTTGCACTCAAGTTCATTCCCTTAGCATGAATATCATAGAGAGTGATTTGCACCTCTTGTACTTGACCTACCACAATTTTGGAATCCACCATTTTATAGTCTAGGAAACATCCTATTATTAACTTTTTGGCGTCGGTAACATCATATTTGTATTTCCAATCCAATGATTCCCATAATTGTTTAGCAGTCTTAATTCCACTATACATATTGTATAGTGAATCATGTATTTTATTCATGGCATAATTCCTACACAAGAAGTTAGAATGATGCCAACTGTCATAGGTCATCCTTAATTAGATATCTTGCTTATCATCCTTAAGAGTGGGAGCATCCTCAGTCAAGAACCATGAAAGGTTCAAGGTGGTCAGGTAAAAAGAGCATCTTCTGCTGCCATCTCTTAAAATTCAAGCTATTGAATTTTTCAGGCTTTTCTCCATGATTCACAAGTATGTTATAAGCACAACAGGAGAGACAAACTAAGCACCAAAAGTCAATGGCCTTTAGGCACCATCGTGAACATTAGTAGCATTTACCGTGTTCTGCATTTATGAAAATAGCAAACAAAAATATTAAATTCCAGAAGAATTTAAAATTTTGATATACTAAAATTAACAATAGGAATTTGTCTTAAGATTGTTATCAAAATGGTATATTGTTAATTCAATATTCGGACAAAACACAAGAAACTGCAGAAGGATGTAATATGAGGCCTATGTCTCATACAATGTCCTTAAAACAAATTTACCACTACCACTGGTATTTAGATTCAACTAGCATTTACCTTCCAAGATATAACAAATTAAAGTAAAGGTTGAATACCACAACTTTTGCCAAATAGTGAACTGAGCTAGTCTTCCTCTATCACAAGAAATAAAGAGAAGTAAGAAGGATAAGAGATTGCAGAGAATATTTGGTGTGTCTTCCACTTGCAAAAAGAACACTTATTTATACTATAGAGGAGGAGAGAGGGCTTAATTATGATTTACTTATCTATAATGACTGCCAATAAAGCCTTGTAACATAAAATTTATGTTCTGAAACATCCCTATAAATACTTATAGCCTTTTATCGCTAGCATGACAATTGTTGCAGGAGGGCTGTGTTGGGCTTGGTTTAGATTATGGGATTTCGGCGTAACATCCGTGTATGCAAATAGCGCACCTATGAATTAGCCTATTCTGAATCATGGATTTGCACCTCCCCTGCATCTGTGCGTGCGAGAGAGAGCGTTCCATGCTATTTTCTTAACATTGAAAGGATGCACCTTTCTATATAAACTCATGTCCTAACTTAACATTGAAAGTGATGTGGGATAACTCTCATTTTATTTGTTTTCCCTTTATTTCTCCTTAGCAATGAGTTTACTTTAAGCTTCAATTTTTTTTTCATACATCCACCATTTTGAGCATATGAATACATTCATTCATAGTTCTCATGTCAAGAAATGCATATCCAAGTTATTTTTCCAAAACCAAATTATGAGACCCACCCGAATTATCCTCTAAAAATGACTCATAATCACAATATTTTCCAAAACACTTTTTTGACATCCAACAATAATCCAAAATACCTACGAATTCTAAAAACATAAACAACTTCTTTGCCAAACTCTAAACAAACACTTGCTATGAAAATTGACAAATATAGTGTCATGTCTGGGGATATTAAAATGCAAGAGATAAGCTTTTATATAAACTTTAAAGAACAAAGGTAAATGTGGACCATTATTTTGATAAGCTTAAGGGAATAAAATGATTAAGAAGAAAATACAACCAAATCCCCTAAAAAAAATAAAAAATAGCTACCACAAAATGTGGTACCAGTATAATCGATAAACCCTTTAGCGACAACACTGCTACAACATTTTGTGGTAGTAGAGATGCTAGTTGCAAATCCAATATGTGACCATATTTTTTAAAATGGACACTATCAACGATCATATATTGTGGTCACTAGTAGCATCCACAAAGTAATCGATGCTATTAGTGACCATAAAATGTGGTTGCTAATTACATAAAAAGGAACACAAGTTGGATACCATATTAGCAACCACAGTACTAAAAGTAGCGACCACAATTGTGGTCACTAATAGGTCATTTTTTATTCTGGTTCAATGTCCATATTGTGTGATTATTGTTATTTTAGCGACCACAATTATGGTTGCTGAATATATTCGATATTAAATAATTAATTTTTTATGATAGTTTTTAGCGACCAAATATGTGGTCGCTAAATTTACTCTGATTCAGTTACCACAACTTGTGGTCAAAGATTTATGTTTATATTTTTTATTTAATTAATTTTTATTTAATAATATTTATTTTTCGTTTAATTTTTAATATTAGTATTTATATCTCTTATAACTTATTTATATTAATATTTATTTAATAACATATTACATAAATTTTAATATATTATATTAATAATTTATTATTTAAATTATTTATAAATCTAAATAAATTATAACTAAATACAATAAATATTAATAGAATTTAAAATTTTAGTATGTCAATATTTGTAGCAATATTTTTAAAATAAAAACAAAGAAATACAAATACAAATCAAGATGGTGGTGTTTGATGATGCTCGGAGGTGACTGATGGCTGCTAGATACACTAGTTTGAGTAGCAAGTTGGTCAACATGTTCTAGCAGTTGGTGTATTCTCTCCTCCCACTCCTGTTGAGTAGTCTAGACTTCATGTTGGATAGTATAGACTTTCTATTGAAGAGCAGAATGCGGCTCCTCCAGCGCATAATTTCTCTCCTTAAGATACATGATACGGTGGCGAGCTACCTCGAGTTCAATTGTTAAAGTAGAGGCATTAAATACTGAACTCCAAGATGGAGTGCTCATGTTACAGCCCGTGACATATAGGTACCTTTCATAGGAAGACTCCTAAGTAGCCTGCATAAAGATCTGATCCTAGTCCTCTTGAGTCAGCTCAAATGTGTTCCCATATTCATCATAGGATTCCTATTGAATGAGCACACTCATCCGTTCCTACAACAAATTTTATTATCAAATAAGCAAGATTAATAATTAAATAACATCTAAATGCAAGTATATATATCACTTACCCCCATCTGTCTGGCATGCTAATCCACATACTGTCTGGACCCATTTGTAGCATTTTTCATATGTGTCTTATTGAAGAGACTTACTTTGCTAGGAGGGACACCCTCAGCCATCTCCTGTTGTAATGCACGCTAAATAGGGTTTAGTAGAAACATATGAATAAATGACACATGAAGGGTATTTGGTAATTTAAAAGTAAGAATTTAAAATATATGTATAGATGAATTAGTTTTGGAAACATATGAGAGGTGTATTGGGGATATATACGAGTTATATATGACATGATAACTAGTATAAGAATTTGATTTAAGATTATGCAATTGAGTTAATAAATGAAGGAAGGGCAAAGGGATGGTGTATTGGAGGTATATGAAGGTATATGTAAGGTATATTGATCGATTTTAGCTTTGATTTGAAGAGAGAGATGAAAAAAATGAAGAAAATGGGAAAAAAATCATGATTCACGCCAATGAACAAAGTGTTCATAGTCATGAATATTGTGGTCAGTTAGAAATATGTTAGATGCTAGATTGTAATGAAATGACAAAAAATTTTACTATTTATCCCTAAAATTTGACTTACTGTATTAATATCCTTTAAAATTTGACTAATTATACTAGTATCTCACTGAGATTTGACCTATTATACTAATACCTATGTGGAAAAGAAAATATTATTTCTAACTATGGTAAATACTTTAAAATTTAATATGAATAATATATAGTTTAAGAGGGATAAAATAAAAAGGGCAAATAACATAATTTTTAAACATCTAAAAATTCTAGTATAATATATCATATATCAATAATAATTTTTTTCAAAATAATATTATAATAATTTTATCAAGAAAATATTTAAATAGAAAAATAATATTAAAAATATGTAAGGGTTCAATAAAAATACGTAAAAATAAAGAGGTGGAATTATGGACTATTGAAAAAGTTCGTTTGATTGAGTGGAAGACTGTTGGCAATGATAAGTCCAATCTCAGTAACAGGATAAGCCATGAAGCGCCAGAGGATGCAATAGGGTGTGGTTAATTTTGGGCAACAAATCAATACTGTTTTTACAATTTAAAGGAAATTGAATTGATTGGTCATTTGTACAACATGGTCAGAAATACTGTAAATAAAATAAAGTAACATAATCAATATTCAACAAATTCTTATGTAGACATAACACTAATCCAATAAAATTATAATATATCAATTAATACCACCTGATTAATTACTCTTTTTGTTTCATTTTAACTGATTTAAGAAAAAAAAAATTTATTCCCCTCCAACTTACATTTTGGTTTACTAATAAAAAATAAATTCTTTCTTTCCAATTTTATTCATATTTTAGTTTTGGAGAAATAAATTTTATTATATTAATTATAATTAATTACTTTTAATCCTTTAAAAAAAGTAATATAGTCATTTTATACCTATAATTAAATAGCAATCTTAATTTTTGTGATATTATCTTAAACGACAATTACAATATAATGGATGAAGTATTTTAAAGTTATTAATTGACATATGATATTAATAATTAATTGATATTTGAGTTGATATATCTTAATTCTACTAATTAAATTAATCTTCAGCTTAGATAGTAAACTTGATCTACATAACAATTTCTCTCAACATTCATTAACTTATTAAGCTACATTTGTAAACTCTAAAATCTAACAGAAATTATATTCATTTATCAAATCACATTCAAATCATGATGTGTTAGTCATTTGTCTCATACTAAAAAAATTTTTTTAGGTATATCAATTTATTAATTATTGTATTTATATCAATCAATTAAATACATATTATTGTGTAATTGGATTAGTTTATAGAGTATACCTTATATTGAATCTATCTGAGAATCTAGCAATCCATATTAAAATCATATTGAAAACAACCGCATAAACTGAAATGCATGATGCAATGTGCGCCAAAAAAAAAATAGTAACTAACAAATCAGAGAGATCAATATCAGAAACATACTTGTTTTTAGTCTTGGAGAACTATTTGTACATTTTTCCAAAGTACGAATTAAAACACTTTAAAAAAAAAACTCTAAGTCTACAGTCATGATAGCTTAGTGGACTCCAGTTGATTTAAGACATTGCTTAATTAGTTCGCTAGGTAATTTAATATAAACAATTTTTGTAACTTTTGAACACCCAAAATATTTTCCATAAATTAATAATTATCATTATTATCAGACTCAAATATTAACAAAATAAAAAAAAAATACTTGAAAGTTGAAACACACAGATAATAAAATTATATATAATGGGTACAAATACACTCAGATATTCACGCAATCTAAATTTGTTTGCCACCATAGGACCACCATAGATAATTAAAACTGATCACCGACAATTAAAAGAGTTAATTTCACCAATGTTTATGTTTATTGAATTTTGTTCTTATTATATCATGCTAGTTTTCAGATATTGATAACTAAAAATATGACGTGAAAACTAATATATATAACCGGATTTTGTCATGTCATGTCACATTATCTATATAGATGACATGTTTAGCAACATCTAAAAATTGTGTTGTGTTAGTCGCTATGTGACAAATCTAGCTAAGAAAGATGACCCGTCGAGATTAATTTTCACCAGTGGCAACATAACTTTCCTTAATTTGATGTAAACTCATTAAACTTTTTTTTATCCAAAAAAATAACAAAATTTTATTTTTCTTTCACTTAAATTACTTTCAATCAAATGTGATAAATATATAACTGAAAATCAGACTTAGAAGATTATGTTGCATTTGATATGTTGCATTTGATTCACATGATAACTATCGGAAAAAATCCAATTTGCCAGAACAACCAAGAATCATGCTTTTTGAAAAATGAGACAAGAAATTCAAAATTTTTGGCACAAATTAAGTGTTACATCTGCTGCCAATTAGTCAAATTTTTAGTCATCAAATTTGGCCAACATTAAAAAAACAAAGTTTTATTATTTTTTGGACAAAAAAATAAATTTAGTGATATTGCAACAAATGAAACAAAATTCAGTGAACATTCCAAAGTACCCTACTCATCCTTCAGTGTTGGCTTATGTACCTCTGTTTGTATGTTCCAACTCTCTTGAAATGATTTTCCTTCATTAGAGGAAAGTGTGGATCCAAATCTGCAAGTAAAAAGGACTCCATACATCAAGTCTCCTAGTCCAAATGCACAAGGAAGAGCACGAGAAATCACAGTTGGAGAATCAGTTCTTAATTGACAAACTGATAATGCCTTAGCACAAAATTCTATCATGATTAGTATAAAAACTAAGGTTGATAAGGTTTCATCAAAAGTTAATCTAGTGGAATATATAATAAAGTGTCAATTCATTTTTCAATAAAAGTTTATGCTTAAGCTCCAAAAGCGGATCATGACTCTCCACACATAACTAATAAAGAAGATTCAGAAACAAATCTTTGATCATCTTTTTCAATAGAAACAATAAAAAATTATGAGTCTAAAATAACCGTTATCACATGTAGAAAAAGACTTGCAAAATGATTGGAGGACTTATCCTCACCAATTGTAAATTATGAGTCCATTCCAACTAGTTCTTATCTTGTGTTTGCATTGGGGCATGGAAAATATTGGTTTTCCTGCAGAGTTGAAGCTAGTAATTTACAAATTTTTTTCAACCTCGACAGGCTAAATTATAAACTATGTAGAGAAAATCGAAGAATCATAACTAGGTTCTTCGGAGTGAACAAATTTTGTCTCAACTATTAAATCTTTTTTTTTTCCATAAGTGAGATTCTAGATGCTAAATTGGCTGCAATGTACTATGAATTTTTTTCATAATTGGTTACCCATGTATTAGAGGAATTGAAAGATTTAGAAACTCATTGATGAAAAAAAGCTAAGAAAGTTATTTTATTTATGATTGCATTCTACTCCCAAAAGGAGGAAGAACTACTTTATATAGGAGTTATGAGAATACAATAATAGAGATTCTTTCACAACTCACACTCCACTTAGGCAGTACAATAATACATAAGCAAACAAAATAAAAAAGACTACTCGGGTACAATAATAGAAGATCGAGGACCACCACTTGGATTAATAATAGAGACTTTAAGAAAAACATGTTTGTACGAAAAAGCGAAAGACTCCTTCTCAATCTCAAAAGCCAAAGATGCTTTAATCCTTATGGTTGATGGGCTCATGACTTGGGGAGATATTCATACAATCATACTCGTTTGAGTTATAATATGTAGATGGTCCCGTAATGTCATTGTCATGGGCAGATCTAGCCTCCAGGGAAGACTTTATTACCATATACGCTTCTTTTGCATTTTCCAACTAGATTTGATGATCTGTAGGAATATATTCCCAAGAAGCATCTTCTTCATATTTGTGGCCAAATTTGCTTGGGAATATATTCATCTTTTACTGCTGCAATCCTTTGAAATTCTCTGAATTCAATAGGATGAATGTCACAATTTTTCCAAAGAGAATAAGAGAAAGTCTAATAGATTTTAAACAAAAAGTAATATTCAGACTATCTAAAAAAGATGATAGTATGAACATTCTATGCTTGAATATCCACACTCTAATTATCATAAAGAACTTTAAAAAGAATTGTTGCCATACCTCTAAAGGTCTAAACCAACTAAGAAACTTTTTTGAATTTTCTAGGAGAGTTATTACAACAAATGCATTATACTATATTAAAGGAGAGAATTCAAAAGTCATATAATGCATCACACAAAGATAGTAGAGCATGTGGAGGGATTAATATGTAAATGGACCTTTAGAAGGTAATTTAAAAGCTTTCATAAAAGAAAAATTGAGATGAAAAGGTTTTGGCTGAATGAAGGTTTGACCATGTCTTCCAACTACTTTATTTTGAGAGAGAGTCATTATGTTCTTCTGCTGTTCTCTTGTCATAGTTTTGACTAATGACCATCCTAGAGGGAAATTTTTATCCAACAGCTGGGCTAGCTCATCATTATTGGCACAAATTTATCAAAAAATAGTTCATGTTTTAGAAGAATTGTGTGCCTCTAAAAAACAAGTCAAGGAAGCTTTACAGTAGACTCATAACAAGAGTCTTGATTCTATTTGTAGTCGTCATAATCTTATGATTAAGTGAAAAGATATAAAGAATTGTGAATGAAAGCATTGCAAAAAGAAAAAGCATTTCAAGAAATACAAAAATAAGCAGTCTTCTTAGCATGAGAAGAAAAAGTTCAAATTATTCAGGAAAAAGTATCAAAGCTACAAGAAGATAAATAAATGCTACCTCTGTGGCAAAAAAGGACATTTTGTTAATCAGCCCAAACAATTTGTGTAGTTGATCCAACAGATGCAAGACCAATACGACATTTATCTGGAACATGCAGATGTAGAATCTTTGTTCTCCATAGAGGATGAACTCTCACATAATACCTTAATTGGAATTGGAAATAATTTGGGAGAATCAAATTCTGAAGACTAAGAAAAAAGTTTTTTTATGGAGACAATTCAATTTAGAGAAGTTCCCTAACCAGAAAAAAATTTACCCAAATATCCAAGAAACAAATTGTGCCTTATGGTCCAATTCATCTCTTCATGGACAAATATGATAAGCACATTAAAGCCATAGCCTTTATTGATATTGGAGCCCATAGAACAATAGCTGACCCAAAAATCTTTCCAGACCACTTCTAGAAAGCTCATACGAACTTTTCAAAGTCACTGATGGAGATTTCTTTTCCACAAAATTCATCACCAAAAAGCCCATTAAAATCCAGTTTTTGCCAAACTGCTCAATTTGGACCAAGTTTTTTGATCCACATTACCCAATAAAGATATTTTCATTGGGTTTGATGTTATTAGTCAGTTATCTTATTTATCAATTGGGGCTCAAGGATTGCCAAAAAATAGTTCTTACCTTATACTATAACTCCAAATCTTTTCACTACCTCTTCGCTGCTTTCATTTAAAGATATTCAAGCCCAAATAATCAATTGGAGCTATGCTATCATACAAAATTCATTCAAAAGTGTTTTAAACCTTTATGGTTTAGGCCCGAATTCTTTATCTCTCTTCCATTCAAACATAATGAAAATATCAATCCAACTAAAGCTATTCATCTAGGAATGGATCCTAAAGATCAATCCCTAAAAACTCAAGAGTGTAACCAACTACTCCAATAAGGATTAATAGAACTTATAAATTCTAATTGGGTATGTCAATCTTTCTATATCAATAAAAGATTAGAACAACTTTGAGGCAAAAAGAGGCTTGCTATTGATTACAAGCTTTAAACCATTTTCTTAAAGACGACAAATTTCCATTGCCAAAAATTTCATCTTGTATAAATTTCTCAAAGATTATAAGGTAAATTCCAAGTTTGATATGAAATCTAGATTTTGGCAACTTGGCATTCAAAAAAAAGAACGATACAAGACAATTTTTTGTATTCCAAATCAATATTATCAGTGAACAGTCATGCCGTTGGCCTCAAAGTAGCATCATCCCTTTTTTAGAAGGTAATGACAAAAATCTATGAGCCGATCTTATCCTCAGCATTAATTTATATTGATGATATTCTTCTTTTATCAAAAGACGAAAAAGCTCATCAATAACTTATACAAAAGTTTGCAGAAATCACATGCCAATACAGGATAATACTCTTGGCAAAGAAAATGCACATTAGCAAAGATGAAATGGACTTTCTTAGCATGAAGTTTCAAGATGGATCCTACCAACCTTGTCATCATATTGGTACTGGTAGCGAATTATTAAAATTTCTAGATTGTTGGAGTGATGGTGCATTAAGAAGGGGGGTTGAATTAGTGACAAATAGAAATTTTTGGCTTAATGGATTTCTTTGAATGTTTGAGCAATATGCAAATAAAACATAAAAAGTAAAGGAGCAAGAGAAGATTGCACATAAGGATTTATAGAGGTTTGGTTGTTAACAAACCGTAGTCATCTCCCTAACCGCAATTGAAGTTCTAGTATTTCAACTAAAGATACAAGAGAGTTTCCTAGCTAACTCATAAGTAGAGAGTTTTTCTAGCTCACCCACAACTAAGTATTTTCTCAAGGCTTACACCAAACCCATATCATTTGTATTTTAATGGCTCACACAACAATCAATTCTTTTGTATTTTTCACAAGCTTACACACAACCCAAACAAGAGTTTATCTCACTAGGATCACTCTTACAACTTATACCCAAGTGTTTAAGGTTGACACTTAAACCTTTCTTACAAAAGAGATGAAAAATAAAATTGCATGAGTTTGGCACACTTAAAATTAAGCTCATATTTTCTAAGGCCTTTTTGAGGTCTATTTATAATGTTTACCTTCCAATTAGTCGTTACATATGATGCCAAAACTATTTCTAATATTCTAAAGATGAATTATTAAAAATTGTCCGACAGAGACGGTTTTCCGGTCGGGAAACATGTTTCCCGATCGGGAAATTTATATGTCCGTTAGAGTCTTAAAATGGCAGCCTTAAATTTGTCTTTTTCTTCAACGGCTCTTTAACGGCTAGTCCCTAAATGATTTTCTTGCTCGAGACTCCTTATTTCCCAGTTAGGACCTCTTCGAGGATGCCATAGCCAAGGACTTGGTTGTATTGGCTTCAAATGCTTCCCGATCGGGACCTTAGTCATTTTGACTTGCAGATGACGTGGTACACTTTGGTGGAGTCTACTCTTCAACAGTCATGTCTATTTGAATTTTTCGGTCTGGAAATTGGCTTTCCCTGTAGAGACTAGCCTTGTCCTGGTCTGCTTTTGCTTTTGGAACTTTGAAAGATCAAAAGGCAGTCTTTTCCGGTCTGGACATAGATTTCCTAGTCTGTACTTCAGTCCCGGTCGGGACTTACACAGCTCTAAGAAATAATTGATTTGTTCAATGGGGAAATCACAACCAAATGTGTTGAAACTTTGAACATTATTAACAAGTTTCAACATTATCAACACAACACTAAATAAAGATATTAGTAACTTTTAATTTGATTATTAAGATCAAAATGGAGAGCAATCACTCTAAAGTTAACAATCCAGATGAAGACCTATCATTGAAGCAGGTCCAATAGTTTTTGGGAATAGCAAATTATGTTAGAGATTGTATTCATCACTTCACAAAGTGGGCTTACCGCTGAGGAAACTTTTGAAAAAAACATATTCCACCATGGACAGAAGTACAGACAATGGATGCTAAAAGATTTAGAGAAATCTATCAAAATCTCCCACCTCTGCATATCCGAACAAATGGAAAAAGAATCTTACAAACATAAGCCAGTGATGAATACAAGGGAGCAATACTCTTAGAAGACAATAGAGGAATCAAATAAATTTGTGCTTATGCAAGTGACTAGTTCAAAGAATAGGAATGTCATTATAGCTCCACGTTTAAAGAAATATTGGCAGTCAAAAATGGCATCAAGAAATTTGAATTTCATCTAAGTGGACACCATTTCTTTGCCTTAATGAATTGTTCTTCTTTTCCAAAGATTTTACAGCTTAAGGGAAGGCAGATCTCATATGCTCAATTGCTTATATTGTGTTATTGGTTCTCCAAATATAGTTATGATGTTGAGCATATAAAAGGAGATAAGAACTTTGTTCCAGATTTCTTATCAAGGTCAATTCAAAAGGAAAAACCTCTTCATCTAATCACTAAAGTAAATTCAATCCCTATAATTTTTATGGCTAGCCTAGCTTTTAATCATAAGTTTCCCCCAGGATGGTCATTAGTCAAAACCATGACAAGAGAATAGTAGAAAGATAGGATGACTCTCTCTCAAAATGAAGCAGTTAGAAGACATGGCCAAACGTTAATTTAGCTAGAATTTTTTCATCCCAATTTTCCTTTCATAGAAGTTTTGAAATTATCTATTGAATGTCCATTTCCATATGAATCCCTCCACATGCTCTTATATCTTTGTGTGATGCATTATATGACTTTTGAATTCTCTCATTTAAGATGATATAATGCACTTGCTACAAAAACTTTCCTAGAAAATTTGAAAAAGTTTCTCAATTGGTTTAGACCTTTGAGGGTATGGCAACAGTCCTTTTTCAAAGTTCTTCATGATAATTGAAGTGTACGTATTCAAGCTTCATACCACCATCTTTCTTAGATGGTCTGAATATTACTCTCTATTTGAAATCTATCAAACTTTCCAAACTTAACTCACCCCCAGCCCCTTGAATTGTCAATTTTTCTCAGATAGCCCCCTTGACATGTTTTTGGCACTGGTTGTCTCCTGAAATCTATTTTTAGTCCAATTTGTCCCTTATACAATTTTAAAAATATAACAATTTGCCACTCCATGCTAACGTGGCAATCGAAATCACATTAAAAATATAAAATTATATTCCAGATGCCACGTCAGCATGGACAGGGCAAATTGTTACCTTTTTAAAATTTTTCAAGAGGCAAATTAGAAAAAAAATGGATTTCATGGGGCAACCGGTGCCAAAAACCGATTAAGTGAGCTATCTAAGAAAAATTGAAAAATTGAGAAGGCTAGAGATGGGTTATGCCAACTTTCCCTTATTCTCTTTGGAAAAATTGTAACCTTCATTTTATTGAAGTTAGAGAATTTCAAAGGATTACAGCAGCAAAAAAATGAATATATTCCCAAGCAAATTTGGTTACGATATGAAGAAGATACTCATTGGGAATCTATTCCCATAGATCATCTAATCTAGCTAGAAAATTCAAAGGAAACATATATGACAATAAAGTCTTCCCTGGAGGCCAGATATGCTGATGACAATGACATTACGGGACTATCTGCATATTATGACTCAGACGAGTATAATTGTATGAACATCTACCCAAGTCATGAGCCTATCAATCATAAGGATTAAAGCATCTTTGGCTTTTGAGATTGAGAAGAAATCTTTTACTTTTTCGTATGAACATGTTTTTCTTAAAGTCTCTATTGCTAACCTAAATAGTGGTCCTCAGTCTTCTATTATTGTACCTGAATAGTCTTTTCTGTTTTGTTTGCTTATGTATTATTATACTTCCTAAGTAGAGTGTGAGTTGTAAAATAATCTCTATTATTATATTCTCAGAACTCCTATATAAAGGAGTTCTTCCTCCGTTTTTAAGCAGAATGCAATTAGAAATAAAATAATCTTCTCAGCTTTCTTTCATCCATGAATTTCTAAATTTTTCAATTCCTCTTATCCAAGTCACAAACTCTCCACATTTAGTATCTTTTATTTTAGATAATAGTCACGGTTTAATAGTAAAACAGACTTCTGAACAAATAAAGTTGACCTTGATATCTATGAGGTAAGCAGCCATTTGTTAAGTTAGGAGCTGCTAGCATAGTTGTTACCATTCTCATGAATAATCTGATTAGAGTGTCATTTTGCTATCAGAGTCATGATTTTTATTTTTTACAAGATGTAATAGATATGGATCAGTTTTGATGAAAAGTCAAATGAACACCCATCACGATTGGAAACCAACTCTACACTCAATTCTACGTTACGGTTAATGTAGCACAATTGTTTTTAAATTGATGGTATATCATCTACATAAATAATGATGTGGCATGATTTGCGAAAGTGAAACGTTAACTGTCACATCAATTTTTTAGTTATTTATATATAAAAATAGGTTAAAAATAATTTTAGTTAAATTGAAATATAATTAAATAATTTTTTTGAGAAAA
The DNA here is from genome assembly GCA_949630135.1 of Balakata baccata. Lineage (NCBI taxonomy): Eukaryota > Viridiplantae > Streptophyta > Magnoliopsida > Malpighiales > Euphorbiaceae > Balakata > Balakata baccata. The sequence goes on from CATIWF010137376.1 coordinate 29,410, forward strand.
AAAATGTAATTTTATTCCAATTAAAGCAAAGTTAAATAAAAACCCTATTAAAATCACAGCAGCTGTAACGTAAAAAGAATAATGAGATAAAAAAAAAATTAAATAGATCAAATGAATTTAAAAAACAAAATAAAACTCAAGATGATGGATGGAGACGGTGTGGACCACCATGAGATGAAGAATGTGGGCAACGTGGCAGAATCACATGATGATGGACCAACATGGGAATTGAAGGTTGTCAGTGCTCTGTTCTCTTGGTTTCAATGTTTCTTTCTTTTTTCTCTTAAAATTTAAAAAAAAAAAAAAAAGAAAAGAAAAGAGGAAATATGAAAAAGCCAAAAGTGCCGTAACGTCAACTCTAACGCCTCCGTTTCACATTTTAAGGGCATTACTGTTTATTTGCAACCGAATGCTAAGATCAGCAAGCAGTGGGATGACAACAGTTACAATTTCACGAATATTTGTATTTATATGAATTTATTTAAATTTTAATGAATAATTTTTTTATAATTTTAGTACAAATTTGGAGAGTAATATTAATATCTATTGAATTTAGTTAGGGTATGAATAGAGTCTCGTATATCCACTACCCACATATTTATAATTTATTAAATATAATGATATAAATTATTATAATCTTTTATCAAAATAAATAATATTTAATTTTATTATTATTATTTTTATACAATTTAATGAATTATTTTAATTTGAATGTATTTAATTAGATTTTATGTTGTATTTTGTTTATTTTATTTGATTTTGTAGTAATTTATTGTAGATTATTTACATATTTTTTATTTTTAATTATTTAGTTAGATAAAATTTTATTTTATTTTATTTTAAATTTTTTAATAATAAATAGGTAATTAAATGAGTTTGGATATTAATTGGATAATGTTAATTAGGTTTAGAATGAATACGAATATTAACATTAGAGGAAAGTACAGTGGATACTCATTTTCTTAAAAAAATTTTAACTCTTATTTTGTAATTTAAACTTTTCAACTCTCTTCTAAAATATAAATACATTTTTACTATTTTTTAATAAATGACATTTTTATAACTTTTATAATTCTAACTCTATTTATTTAAATCATGTATTTTCTCCTAATTTTTTTCTGGCATTAACCTAAATTTATTTCTTACAACTTCATTATATTATTATATTTGAATCTCAATTACAAAATTATAAACTTTTTGAAATAGATGAGATTTATTAAAGTTTAGTATCATATACTTATCATATATTTTTACTATATATTTGATAATTTTGGGCAATACATATCTTTGTCAAATAAAATATAAAGATATACAAAACATATATTATATATATACAATGCTATAGATATACATATCATATATATTTGTCATATATTTTTAATGTATATTTTAATAATTTTGAATAACATATAGATATATTTGTCAAAAAACAAATACAGAGATATACAAAACATATACTAAAGACTATATATATGAGTGATAAGATTGAGGAGTATATGAGTAATAGTTGTGTGATAAATATGATTGATTGTGACATTTAAAAAAATCTAATATTAATGAGAAAATTTGTAATTAATGAAAATAATGTATTTTTACCAAAATGAAATTCTTAATTTGTGGGATTAATAATCTGATAAGAATATGGTCCAACAATAACTGCATAATAAAGATATAGTGTGACATAAAATTGAGAATTTTATTTTATCTAAAACTTAGTTTTGGTAGTTTTTAATTTGTGATGTATAAAAATATTACATATATAAAAAGTAGTTGTTGTGTCAATTTCCCTTAATATTATAATTTTAAATGGGTTTGGAATAGATTCGGGTATGAGTACATATAATCGAGTTTGGATAAGACATTTTTTGTGGGTAACCTATACATTGGCATCCCTAATTAGTAGTTGTTCAAAATTATTTAGACAGTAAAAAAATAAAATAATAAAAATATGAGAATACGTATAATATTATCCTATTAATTAAAATATGCCATATAAGAAAAAATAAAATAATTCCAATATTTCATTTCTTGTTTATTTAATGTAGAATTCTCAATCAGATCATAATCTTATCTTATTTATTAAAATATACCATATAAAATATATTATTATAAAATTATGATTTAAAAATTTTAATTTATAATTATAACAAATTTATCAAATTCTTATAATTAGGGGTGAATTAGAAATCATTTTAATTGTACTTAATTGTAATTAACTATTAGATGTCTAATAATGATTGTAAATAAAACTTTCTTCACTTTATGGCATCTAATATTTTCTTATAGTTGCTTAAAAAATATATTCTTATAGTTACAATAGTTTGATAATATTATTATAATTGTATATTATATTCTTGAATCATAAATCTACAATAAACAATTAAAATATATCAAAGATAAACTATCAAATGTGATATTTAGCTAAATAAAATTAAATTAAAAACTACAATAAAAATAAAAGAAAAATCTTTAGAACCTTACAAATAAAATAGGATAGATTTTCTAAGCCAGCATACATATAAACCATTGGATGAATATGCATTTTATCTGAACTATTTATTGATTTACAATTATAAATATTATATAAATATCTTGAGATATCAGCTATTTATTGCATACTGATATGGTTGACATACCATAAATTGAACCTAAAAAATTTGGTCACAAATAGAAAACTGTTATGGATAATCTAAGAGAGAGAGGCCTAATTTTTATGAAAATGTGTAATGGGTTTAATTGAAGTCGAGTTAAACGATTAGAGTTTTTCTGTAATTATCTATATTTTGAGATATTAATGTTTTGAATTATCTATATATTTTTATGTCAGAAATTAAATTTGAGTATCAAATTAATGTTTTGAATTAATAAGGCTATAACATAAATAGTTACAATATTACACATTGGTATTAAATTATTTAATTGTTGTAAATTTCTATAAAAAATTTTAAAAATATTAATTTGATACTCAAATTTAATTTCTGACATAAAAATATATCATATCATATTACTATAAATTGTATTTTCACATTATTTTTTATTGAAAATTATATTTATATATCAAATTGTAATATTTATAAAAATTTTAACATTGATTTATAATAATTAAAAAATTTTAATATTATTAAAATATAATACAATTTATGCTAGAGAAATACTATTTATTTCAATATTTTTATTTTAACTTGTCTCAACTAGCATAAAATACTTATATTATACCAACTCATTCACTTATTTTATTCAATTTGCATTAAAAGTATAAATATTTTATGATAATTGAAACAAAAAGTGTTGAAATAAATATAATTTCTCTTTATACCATTAATAAAGTGTTTAAAATTGTTGTTGCATGTTATAAAAATAAATTTTAAATTTTTATAATTTAATTAACTGATTTTTTTAATTTTTTATGAACTAATTTTTTTAAATAAATCTGATTTTTAAAAAAATATTTATTTATTTACTTCTATTAAAAATAATTTTAAAAATTAAAAATATAAATTTTTTTTAAAAAAACGTTTTTTTCAAATATAATATTAACATGTAAATGCAAAAACAGAAAGGCAGAGATTAACGGCGTTATCTTCAAAGCCTGAATTTCCGTAACTTTGAGGTGGATCCCACAACAGAGGGGGATGGGTGGTGATGGTCCTAAAATCGATGTTGACGTCTGAATCCCTTCCTTCGATCTCATCTTCAGATTCATATCATGGGCCCCATTTTCCAAAAATACAATATACTGCTGCACACTTCTTTTCGATTTTAATATATCTTTTATCGATTCACGTGTGATTCACGTGCTATCTTATACTGCCATGTGCTTTTTTTTGGACAGCAAGCTCTTTCTAGTTGGAGTTTGATCTTTACTTGCTATGTGGCGCGTCAGGTCTAAAGTTGACCATGTATTGCACCACTCATGTGATTATGTGGGGAGTAAAAAGTGTCTTCCCCACTTCATTTGGAAGGGGCGTGGACAACATTCTCACCCTCATTGCTAACTTAGACTCGCTTGAAATTAAGTTTTGAAAAAATAAGTTTCAGAAAAATTTTTATATTATCTTTAAATTTTGAAAATTGTTTTTAATATAGTATGTAAATAAATATATTTTTTAAAAATATATTTAAAAAATTTAAAAATTAATTAATTAAATAAAAAATTTAAAATACAGCGATTTCAAACACTCTGTATTTATTTTTTTATTTTTTTATTTCTTTTAACCAATATTAAGGCTGTTGTTTTGCTTTTTTAATTAGAAAAATTAAATAACTCACTGTTTCAATATTAAATGTGTTTGGAATTATTATTAATTGTTAAAAAATAATTTTACAATTTTTAATTTAATACATTGGATTTTTAATTTTTATATAATTTTTTAAAATTTATTCTAAAAAATATTTATTTATCAATTTTTTAAATAATATTCAAATTTAATTGCTTATTTTTTAAATATAATCCTTTTTTTTTTCCAACTATTCATGTTTGAGTTATTCTTTTTTTTTTTTTGGTCCAGTTCTTACCTATTGCTTAGCAATACAATCACCTAAGAAAATAAATTATTAATATTACTCTCTTCTCTTAAAATGATTATATTTGTTTTTTCAGAAAGAAGTTTCGTGATTATCTTTTTCTAAAACTAAAATATTGGTGCCACATAGCACTATTTATCGAAACTCAATGGATTATGAATAACTACTATTTCGCAGAGTTTGACTTATAGGCTCGAATTAATTTAAATTTCAAGTCAAGATTTTATTTTAGAAAAAAGAATTATAAATTTTGAATCACCATCTTATAAGAAAATGAATTAAAATACAAACTTAAAAATAATATTTGAAGCGAATTAGCTAGTATCAAATTATAAATTTTAAATTATATCACAATTTTATAAATTTTTCTTAAAAATAATTAACTCATGAATCATTATATAAAAACCTGCATAATACATTAAAAATATTTATTCTGTAAAAAATATTATTGAAAAGGTCATCAATTAAATTTAATTTGAGTAATATTATTTTTTGTATAGAATTAGAGTTAATTATTGGAAATTTTACAAAAATAACTTCAAGTGGAAGATAATTGCAAAAATATCATCCTTTTAAATTTTTTTAAAAATACCAAGCTCTTAAAATTTTTTTAAAAAATATTAAAATCGTTCAAAATCACCCTTTACCTAAGATTTGTCACAAATTAATGAAATTTGAATTTATTAAGGGTTTTTCAAAGATTTACTTAAAAATTTACTTAAATTATATCCAATATTTATCTAATATTCACTAAAAATAATGAAAATTGAATTTATACAAAATTTACTTAACGATTTATCGAGTTTTACCCAAGAGTTATCCAAAATTTATCACAAATTAATTAAAATCAAATTTACAAAAAAATTTCAAATATTTACTTAAAGTTTACTCAAATTATACTCAATATTTATCTAATATTTACTAAAAAAATTAATGAAAATTGAATTTACACGAGGTTTATTTAAAGATTTATTAAAATTTACCCAAGAGTACCCAAATTTTATCCAAAGGTTACTACAAATTAATGAAAATTGAATTTACAAAAAGTTTTTCAAAAATTTACTTAAAGTTTACTCAAATTATACCCAATATTTATCTAATGTTTACTAAAAAAATAATGAAAGTTGAATTTATACAATATTTACTTAAAGATTTATCACAATTTACCTCAAATTAATGAAAATTGAAGTTACAAAATATTTATCAAAGACCCAAAATTTTTCTAATATTTATCAGAAAATTAAAATTACACAAAGTTTACTCAAGAATTAAACAAAAGTTTACCTAAGATTTATCTGAGATTTACTCAAAGTTTACTCAAGTTTTACTAAGATTTACTGTAGATTTATCTAAGTATCCAAATTTACCAAAGTAAATAATCTTAATTAAGTTAATTAAATATAAATTCATATTTTTTTTATAATTCAGGTTTGTCCATGGTTTAATTTGATAAGTAAATTAATTAAATTCAAATATACAATTTTTTCTAATTAAGTTAATTAAACAATGATTAAAAATAAATAAATACATGTATAAAGATAAATATTAGCCTTGTAAGTTAATAAAATTCTTAATCCATATTTAAAATATGAAAAATGATCATTTTATATATTAATTAAATAAAAAATATGTTAAGTACACATTATTTGAAAAAAAATAAAAATATAGAAAATAAGAATAAAAACACAAAAAATCTATTAGTAAAATTGAAAAAAAAATTTATAATTTCAGTAAACTACATAAATTTCTCTTAATTATTTTACCAGACCTATTTTCGAGAAAGCGAGAGTTCTTTCCCTTATAATTATATTCCTTTGACATTTAATTAGAAATATTTGTTTGGTAGCAAAATATATAAGAGAATGTTTGAGATTAATATTTAGTATTTTTTAAATATATTTTGAATTTTTTTTATTTAATTGATTAATTTTTAAAATTTTTTATAAACTATTTTTTTCAAATTTATTTATGAAAAAAATATTTATTTATCTATTTATATCAAAAATATTTTTCAAAATTAAAAAATTAAAAATACAAAATTTTTTTTTTTAAAAGAGTTTTTTTCAAACGTAATGGCAAATTGACTCTAAATAAATATATGGTTGAGATAAAATATAAAAATAAAATATAAATAAAAAATTAAACAATATAAATTAGAAAAAATTACTATTTATTTTTTATATTTGATATATTATATTAATATTTATGAATTTCAAAAGTTATATGACTCGTTTTTTCTATCTTATCATATTGTATTAATATATTATTCTATTAGATATTTTATTATAAAGACATTAAATTGTGATGAAATAATTAAAAAATTTTATCAATATATTTAAAATAATTTTAAAAATTATTATTTATTTTATAAAGTTTGATCTATTATATTAATTTTAATATTTTGATACTCTCTCCATTCGGAAAATATAAATTCATTTTCTATTTTTTACTGTTTTAAATTATATATCACTTATATTTTTTGAGGTATAATTATTTTATTCAATTATAAATATATTCTTATTTATATATAAATTTATTCAATATACCTAATGTCTATTTATTTTTTTAACTTTACTTTAAATAATTATTGAAATTAATTAACATTTTATGAGTATTAATTTGAGTCTTATATTAAAAACTAAATTTATTATTTTTAAAATAATAATAAATAGAAAATATTTTTAAAAATTATCAAATAAAAATAATTAATTTAACTAAATTAAGTAATTTTTATAATAAATATAAAAATAGAATTATATCTGTTTTCTCGTGAAGTATCTTTTTATAAAAAATCTAGGAGAAATATATATAAACAGAAAAGTTGATTGTATGATTTTTGAGCTTAAGAAAATTCTTATATCATTCGTCGAAAAAAAAAAAAAAATTATAACAAACATCATAATGTAACTTTATCGCAAAGGTGGAGTTCATTATGTTTGTACGATGAAACAGAGACGTGTAGCACGCGCCTACGGAAGAACGGTTGCCTTTACCATCATTCTTCTGATACTGAACAAATCTGCAAAATTGATAGCCTAGTACGGCCACCTGATTTATTTTTGGAGAAATTAATATTTACCTCTTAAATTTTATATATTACATTAATATATATTTTATTAATATATATCAAGACATTTCAAAAAAAAAAAAATATATTGTACTAGTATTTTTTAAGGGTTTAAATATTTTGTTCTAAATCATTTATTAAACTTAATGAATCGAACTCCAAATTGAGCTTAATACTTTTTGATTTATTGGTTCATAAATGTATTTGTTTAAAAATTTGTCAAAATATTTGTCTAAAAATTTATAAATATATTCATTTAAAAATTTATGAATGTATTTATTTAAAAATTTTAAAATGTGTTCGTTTAAAACTCATTTAAAGTTTATTTAAAATTCATTTATATTATATTTTGATATTGAATTTGAACTCGAATTCATTAGTTTGTTATTATTTGTTAACAAGTCGAATTTGATATTTTTTGGCTTTATTAGTTAACGAGTCGAATTTGAATTAAATTTGTTAAGGATAAAAAATTGAGCTCAAACCACTCGTGATCACAATAATTTTGAAACTAATCGAGCTCGAGTTCAACTATAAAAACTCGAATTGAGCTTAATCATGGCTTGAATCTGTGATATATTTAAATGAGTTAACTTCAAATTCATCAATATTCGATTTGACTTAGTTTGATTACAACTTTAATATTCCTTGCAAATTTAATTTATTGCATTACTACTCTTCTAAAATTTAACGTATTATATTAATATAATAATATTTTTGAGTAAAAGAGAATACACTTGCTAATTGATTGTAAATATTTTAAAATTTAATAAAATAATTATATAATTTAACGAAAACAATATAAAAGAGATAAATAATATATTTTTATATAATATATTAGACCTAATAAGTAAATAGTAATTTTTTTTAAATTTTTAATATTTATTTCATTAAAATTCTAATTTAATTTTTGAATTTTAGTTTTTTAATATTAAGTATGCAGAATCTGCACACAATTACCCACCAGAAGGCATCTTTTTCAGCATTGCGGTGCTGCCACGGCTCTTTTCGATGCCTTTAACCTCTGCCAATGCCATGGCCCCGTCCCAAATTTTTAGACATCTTTTAATTATTATTATTCCCTATTTATCTTTTTATAAATAAATAATTTATTATTATTATTGTGGCCTTCTTCCCTTGTTGCTTTATCATTTTCACTCCTCTGCTCCTCTTGTTCCTCCATTAAAGCTTGCATAAATTGGAAACTGAAGCATCAAGTCCAATAAAATTGATGTTCATATTGCTGTGAATCGAGAAAAAGAAAAGATGAAGAGAGATCATCAAGAAAGTGTTGGTGGGGGCAAAGGGGAGCCCTCGTCTATGGCGAAAGGAAAAATTTGGGAAGAAGAGCAAGATGGTGGAGGTATGGATGAATTGCTTGCTGTCTTGGGTTACAAGGTTCGATCTTCTGATATGGCAGATGTAGCTCAGAAGCTTGAACAGCTTGAAATGGTGATGGGTACTGCTCAAGAAGATGGGATTTCGCAGCTTTCTGATACTATACATTATAATCCCTCTGATCTGTCTGGTTGGGTTCATAGTATGCTCTGTGAGCTTAATCCAGTCACTGGACCTGATGATTCTGTTTTTAGTTCTTCTGTAATTAGTTTCTCTAATCCTCAATCGCACCAATCGGGTATTTTCAATGACGATTCGGAATATGATCTCCGAGCAATTCCCGGTGTCGTGGCTTACCCACCGGAGGATAATAGCAGGAAGAAAATGAAAACCTCATTTGGGTCTGATATAGCTGATTCAAATCCCAAAACTCGTTCATTAGCCTCAACTTCTGCCTCGCCGTCGCGGGCGGTGGTGCTAATCGACTCGCAGGAGACCGGTGTCCGCCTAGTGCATACGCTATTGGCTTGTGCTGAAGCAGTTCAACAAGACAATTTAAAGCTCGCTGAAGCACTCGTCAAACACATTGGCTTGCTGGCTGCATCTCAAGCCAGTGCTATGAGGAAAGTGGCGACTTACTTCGCCGAAGCTTTAGCTCGTCGAATTTACAAAATCTACCCTCAAGAATCCCTCCTCGATCCTTCTTATTCCGATACTTTAGAGATGCATTTTTACGAGACTTGCCCTTATCTCAAATTCGCTCATTTTACTGCTAATCAAGCCATTCTTGAAGCTTTTGGTACTGCAAACAGAGTTCATGTCATTGATTTTGGTCTCAAACAGGGAATGCAGTGGCCGGCCCTAATGCAAGCTCTTGCTTTGCGTCCCGGTGGTCCTCCCACTTTCCGGTTGACCGGAATCGGGCCTCCGCAGCCCAATAACACCGATACTTTGCAGCAGGTGGGGTGGAAGCTAGCTCAGTTAGCTGAAACTATTGGCGTCGAATTTGAATTCTGCGGTTTCGTCGCTAATAGTTTAGCAGATCTTCAACCGGAAATTCTCGACCTCCGCCCTCCGGAGGTGGAGACGGTGGCTGTGAACTCCGTTTTCGAGCTCCATCGCCTCCTAGCTCGACCCGGCGGGATCGATAAGGTTCTTTCATCTATTAAGGCTATGAAGCCTAAGATTGTAACCATTGTAGAGCAAGAAGCTAACCACAACGGTCCGGTTTTTCTAGACCGGTTCACGGAAGCCTTGCATTATTACTCGAGTTTGTTTGACTCGTTAGAAGGGTGCGGGATAGCGGTTCCGAGTCAGGACCTGGTCATGTCGGAGTTGTACTTAGGAAGGCAGATTTGCAACGTTGTGGCTTGTGAAGGGGCTGACCGAGTTGAGCGGCACGAAACTCTGACTCATTGGGGAACTCGGTTTGAATCAGCTGGGTTCGAACCCGTTCATCTCGGCTCGAACGCGTTTAAACAAGCCAGTATGCTATTAGCTCTGTTTGCAGGTGGTGATGGGTACAGAGTGGAGGAAAATAATGGGTGTCTTATGCTTGGGTGGCATACTAGACCGCTTATTGCAACCTCGGCGTGGCAACTTGGTGGTTCACAATGAGTCAACTCATCTCTGTTAATGAGTTGGAATAACAACTTAGTGCATCCTGCGATATGTTAGTGAGATGAGAGAGCAAGAGGGTAAAAAGTAAAAAAGGCAATTCAAGTGTGTAAAATCTCCGGTCTTTTTGATACCTGTTGCTTATTTTATTTTATTTTCCTGTAACGTTAGAATTTTTATTTTACTTTGGTCAATGAGGGGGGTCTGTATGTATAAGTTTAACTTTGAAAATAAGTTGGAACTCTTTGTCTTAGAAGAAAGTAAAATATAGAATATATTCTCATTTCAAGAAGAAGGTTTCTTCATTTTTATATTCTATTTGTTTATTCCGCCTGCAAAATTTGGACTTGCTTGACTTGAATCTACCCATTGTATGGAATCTCTTCTAATATAATCTCATTTCAATTGTAATTTTTTTTTTTTAAATATGGAGTAATTTAGATTTGTGCAGATAAGTTAATTAAAAAGTAAAATATTTTCTTCTAAATTTTAAAAATGTTCTATATCTAAATTTGTTCAGATAAATTAATTAAAGAATAAATTTGAAATTTTTAATTAAAAAAAATTTATATTATTTTATTTTACATTTTTAAGTTATTTCAATTATAATATTTAATTATAATTTTTAATTAAAAATTTTCAGTTAATTAATTAAAATCACACATAGATTATTGGTTATTCTAATTATAACAATAATATTCTTTTTATGGCACACTACACAGATGTTTATGTATACATTGTTTTTTTTCCCACTTTCATGCATGTTTTTAATTTATTTTTTATTTAAAAAAAAAAGACATGGACTTTACATGATTTGGTATGAAATGATATGTTTGAAATGATGTGATTGCCTTTATTTTTTAATGAACATTATATTGCTATGAAAATTGCTTCCAACTAGAAGTGATGATAATGATTGAATATTTTAATTAATAAATAAATAACACATCTTTTGTACAATGTGAACTCATTAGTTTATTTATTTAATTTGGTTTGTGCAAATAATTCGGATAATTTTCCAAAAGGTTGCCTTCATTCATTACCATGGACGGCCGTCAACCCAATATTTATCCATTGTCTACAGTTATTGACGCAGCGGAAGTCTATATATTAAGTCCATCAATTCGTGCATAAATATTGAAAATAATTTTTTAAAATCTGTTAATGCTATTATATTAAAAATCGTTAATTTCATTTTTAATACTAATTCCCAGAATAGTACATGTATTTTATAATTTAAAATTTCAGCGAGGTTTTGTTGCTTCCGTGACACCCATCTTCTTATCCCAACACTACAAATACTTCAAGGGAAAATTTACCCTCATTTTTGCATCATTCATTCCCTAAAATCTGTGCACACTAAGAAGAACTCACCAAAGCATTGTAGAATCCTTTGATTTCTTGATATAATCTTGATTTTGGATGTTTGTTTTATGTTTTTAGGCTTTGGAATCGAGTGGAACTAATGGAGAATGAACTATGGATGGTTTAGAGTCAATTGTTAGGGTTTGGGTGAGAGAAAACGCACAGAAATGGAGCTAAATCGCGAATGGGTATTTAAATACCTAGGTCTTCATAGCCGTGGCGTAAAGTTCGTGGTTCCTCATCTTTCAGTATCTAAGATCCCCAAAACTCACACTTCTAAGTCATTTTGACCCCACTTTGACCTAAAACTATCGTATACTTTTCATATACTTAATATATAACATAATTTCATCATCAAAACCTCTATGTAAATCATTTTCTGAATTATTTCTCATTCAATTATGAACCAAAAACTAGATATTTACCATATTTTAAGTGTGTCATAATATGTGTAAAACTCTAGACCCAAATATGAGGGCGTTATATTTAGTTGTTCCTTTTTAATTAACTTTTTCTCCCTTTACTTTTAACTCTTAAACTTTCTACTCATTTCATTTGAATCCAATATAAATTCTCTTAAGTTTATTTTAAATTCTGTTTTAACTCTTTTCTCTTAATTTACCAAATTACCCTTCAAATATCATGTAAACTTTTAGGTCCTATCTCATGGGTGTTACATCCACTCTTACACTTAACTTAAAATTTTCCGACCAATTTCTTCAAAATTGCAATCGGTTTGGATGGATCGTTGTCCAACCAGCCAGTTCACCAGTTTAATTTGCGAGTGAATATTTTAAAGAGTCTAGGACCTTGACTGGACTGGTTAAAGGATCGATTCACTAGTTTTTAGTCTGACTAGCTGGTTCAATCTTGATTTAATAACCATAGCTTTGTCGCTTGAACCCCTATAATAAAATGATGTAATTAATATTACCTTGATGTTTCATAAAAATAAAATAAAATCCATAAACTTTTGTATATTTGTATGTATATTGATGACAAATAACAATGAAATAGACTAAGAGGACATTTGGTTTAGTTTTTTGAAATAGCTAATAGTTGTTTGGTACTTAAGAGCTGCTATAACATTCAAATATGTCTGATTTTAGCCTCAATCAACTGTTGATTGAAAAAGCTCTATTTTAAAGTTTTTTTCTTGACTCAGTAGATTCAATTTTACTTTTTATTTGGAATAATTTTCCTTAAAAATTTTATTAATTACAAAATAATTGTTTACTCCTATTTAATATTTTCAATCAATAAATTAGTTGTAGTTACAAATATAAAATATTATAAATAATAGTTAAACTAGTATAATATTTGTTTACACCATATTTTTATTGTAAGCCCATTTAAGTATTATAAATATTGTGATTCGATCCTTAAAGCATGAATCATTAGGGAATTGTGCTTTAAGGTTAAAATTGGGTAATTGAGTTTGATAACCAGTTATTCTCATCATTTATTCACATATCATTTCCATTCATTATTACTTAGTGTATTCAAGAATACTCATGTTCAATATTATGCGTACATATTGTATTTAATCATGTCTCAATATGTATGGGATGTGTGCTTATATTAATCATGTTTCGAAGGTAAGAACTCTAGTTGTGATCTTGGTTGTGAACCAATCTATCCCCATCTTCAACATGAGCCATGGGCATGACTCTAGTTGTGACTTTGGTTGTGACACTTAGTTATCACCCCATTCTTAGCTTCAAAACTCACAATTCAAGCATATACACACACAAGGCTCTAAGGCTAACCAAATATAGCCAATCCTATCTACATTCAACATCAATCTCTAAGGCATACACATGCTAACACAATCATAACCAAATGAGCTCATTGATTCAATCCGATACATAATTAATCAATCCTACATTTTTGTCACAAGACATTTAGAAGTGAGGGACTTACCTTTTAAATCATCCTTCCCAAGCACCTTAACTGTTATAGTTGAAATTGTACCTCCCAAACTTCTAAATTCTCAATATAGGCAACAAGCCTAGCATACATACCTTATTTGTCTATTAGCTTTTCATTCATGCATACACATCATTATCAATATCATAATGGAAAATCTTATATATTATTAAATTCATTAATCATAATTTACTATTTCTAATTCATTAATGGCCACATAGATAGATTCAAGTTCTATAACTCATATATTGCATTATAGATGCCTTTTCAATGATATCTTTTGAGACTCAGATACTAAATCACAATTACCATTTAATTGGTGTCTTCATGAGATTAAGGTTCATAAGATTTTACTTAAGCAAATCCCATATAACCATATTCGTATTATGTTCCAATGGCTATTTATAATATACTTATGCCATACTAATGATTTAATATGCTTTCATCATATATTTTAACTTCATTGATCTAAATCAATGTTATTTATGGCTTATTAATATCACCCAGTTCACCGTTATACTTCTTTAGCATATCGTTATGCTTTTAGTGCTTTAGCATATTACCCATATACTTATACCTATGGTCGAATATGCTCCCTTCACCATTAATTTATTTAACTATGGGTAACTATCCATATGATTTCTCAATATGGGTCTAGGTGCTTATAACATCCCCAACTATACTATATGATCATACTTTATTTTATATTTCATCCTTTCATACATCTTAAATAGCTTGTAGGTGTAGTCAATCCACCACATATTATCATTTTCATCCTAATTATCCACTATTCTTAATTAACATGCCATTTAGTACATATTCATGCAATTTAGCAAGTAAAAGTGCATATGATGTACTTACTTCCTATGGAGCTAACTCAAATCCAAGCTTTCAAGCTTGCCTAGCCTCTTTAGTGGTAAATCCACTCTCTAAGGCATCTCCTAACATAGACATAATCATATATTAACATTTCTAGCTAAAATGCTAGAAATTTTTAATCTAGCTAAAACCCTCACTTAAAATTTTTAATCTAGGTTCTTTCTTCTAAAAACCATTTCTAAAACCTGTTTAACATCGTAATATAGCTCAAAAGGAGGTTTTCCCCTAAGCAAACCCAAGGATTCATCTTATACATACCTATTTACAAATGGGTTTTTACCTATTTTGGGTAATAATCTTAATAATGCTTAAAAATCATAGCAAGGAAAGGGAGAAACATATTTTCTTACCTCTTGATGGCAAAAAATATGGCTAATATTTGTTGGAGAACTCAGCTGCCTCAAGCTCCAAGGTTCTCTCCCTTGTTCCTTCTTCTTTTTTAATGAATCTCCCAAATCTTTGCTCAAATCTTGATGATGAATTTTGTGTTTAGAGGCTTAGAAACCTCCAAGATCACGTCAGAGGTGAGTTTTCTAGAGGTTGGGGGAGTATTTAGGGTTTGGGAGCTTTAAGGGCTTGGTTTAAATATAGAAAACAGAGTTCAAACTATTTATAGCAGACCCCACATGGCTATAGTCACGAACATGACTTATTAAAGCTTGGCCGTGACATTTAAAGGCCAAATAGTGTTGATTTTGCCTTAAACTCGATGGCCATGCTTGTGACAAAAGTGTCACACCTATGACTCATTATATTTTAACTTTTCTTTCTTCCTTTCAATCCTTTCTAAATCCCAAATCCCAAATCCATCCTTATACTCCTCATGTACCTCGTATAAACCCTGAAATACTTTTGATACGTCATCTGAATACCTTTGATTCATCTCATAACTTATTTGTATCATCTTAAATCACAATCATACACTCTTAATATGCCGCATATACTTTATTACTACTAAGCCCTACTTGCGGGCGTTACAAAATTTTTATTTGTTTGGAAAAAACTTTAATTTTCCTAGCACACTCTCACCATTTTTCTTTTCCAACATTATTGTTTTGGCATGCTTTGTAGGACACATTTGGTTGCTACTGAATGCCTATTGAAACTAGAAGTAAAAAAGCTATAGAGTCTCAAGGCCCAGGATCTGTTGCTCCAATAGGAGGACATGAGAAAAGAGTTTCATTCATTGTGGAACAAATTGAGAATCTAACACTTCCTCCCCATGCTGAAGAGGAAGAAGAACTAAGAAGTCCAACAGAACTATAAAAATCAAGTGATAGTCCACGCACTAATGTTTCTTACTACTATAATGAGCTCAGATCTTTACTGGAAGAAAATAAGAATTAGGATGCCACAATCATTCAAAGGCTTGAAACTTACATGGCTGAACATGTAATTCGAGTAGCTGAATGGTCAAAAAGCCATGTCAGGGCTATCGTTGAAGAGTTGACTCAACAATTCATCCCATAGGTGAAATTATTAGTGAGAATCACAGGAGAAGTGAAGCAATAGTTGGTCGCACCCAAGCAGGACTTCACACTTATACTTATTAGACAATCATCTGACGAGCTTGGGGGTCAACCGTGAAGCTGGTGACTACCACTACTCACAATTTTAGGCTGAAATTAGGTACACTCCTCCTCACCTAAAGGAAGAAAGCACTCCTGGTACTGGAGCCGGAGGCCTAACCAATGGAAGAACCACTGCACAAAGGTTTTTTTGTACATACCAACAACAGTAATCAACCTAGAGCCTATGAAGAACCATTACCCATCACTAGAGGCTCGGGGGCAGTCTACATATACCTTATGGATCAGGTATGAATAGAGAACCACACCCTTATTTGCCTTTCATGCAGGTACATACATTAGTAGACATAGAAATAGTGAGAAAAGCAGTTAGAGAGGCAGTTCAAGAGCTATATAGGCCTCGCTTTAGAAACATAGGCTGGCCTAAATTTCATAGGCCATACCCATACATGATTAACCATGAAAATCCCTACTCTGTGGGATATAGAATACTAGATTTCACATTATTCTCTGGAGAGAATGTATAGTCAACACTGGAATACATAGCCATGTTTACTATTCAATGTGGGGAATTGGCCAACTATGAGAACTTCCTTTCCTATAGCTCAAGTTATTTCCTAATTGCCTAATGGGTACTACTTTTATTTGGTACACTACGCTAACATAAAACTCTATACTAACCTAGTAGGAAATGGAGAGACACTTTCATACTCAGTTCTATAGGGCTAAGCCAGAGATTTGTACAGCTAAGCTCTCCAGGATAACTCAGAAAAGTAGAGAAATTGTAGATCTCTTCATTGTAAGATTCAAGAAGATGAAGAATTGCTATAAAATCCATTTACCTTAGACCAAATATGTCAAATTGGCCTAGAGAGGCCTTGATATAGAGCTGAAGAAAAAGTTCCAAGGGATAAAGTTCAGAGACTTCTACAAATTGGCTACCAAAGTTTCTGAGTATGAAGAGCTTCTCAAGAAGGAAGGCCATATGAGAAAAATGGCTATGAGCATATATTGTCAATAGGTAAAACCTGAGGTTGTTGTTCCTTACTTGATTAATACAAGTTCTTATATATGCCTTATGTTAGTGAATAAGATTCCAGACTTATGGAAGAAATAAGCCTCAAATAATCAACCATAGTACACTTTTGAGGTTTCTAAGACGAAAAAGATCTGTGATTTCATGGTCAAAGAAAAATTCATTAGCTTTCCTCCTGAATACAAAACATCATCCAAAGAGGAGCTAAGAGGCAAGACATTATGAGTATAATGACTCATGGAACCATAACACTAAGTCTTGTTAGAGTTTTAGAAATGTGATATAAGATATAATCAACAAGGGGATACTTAAGTTCCCTAAGAAGAAGGAGGCCGTGATGATTGATAAAGATATGTTTCCTCCCGTTGCTTTAGTGAACAAAGCAGCTTTCGATCTTAAATCCTTATTGCATTTTAAGAAAGAAAGAAAGGAGAAAGGTTAGCACCTAATCCAAAAATTCAAAAAATTTGGATTCCTAAAGAACTTATGTAGGAAAACCCATGAAATTAGGTGCACAAAAAGAGGGGTCAAGCATACATAAAGCAAATTCCTAAAAGAAAAGTCATAAGGAGCAGACACTCACTACCACATCCGAGGATACAAAGGACTATTCCAATCCTAGGCAGCAAGTAAATGAAGAGCGCCAATGCTCTAGGAGGCATTCAACCCTAAAAGTTGCTGAAAAAAGGTTGCTTATGCCATATCCAGTACCAGCAAGCCAAGAATGGCATAAAGTCCAGCACAAGAAGTTTCCCTAAAAAATAACAAGGACCTAGAAAAGGAGATTGCAAAGGTAGAGAGCAACCTAGAAAAGGGAAAGAGTAGTAGAGGAAAAACAAGGAGAAAGAGAGATAGACGAATAAAAGGAAGGGATTTAAAGAACTAAATTTGAGAGAAAGTCCACATAAGACTTTGAATCAATGGGAGCTCAAATAAGGTGAAACTAGAATTGAGAACCATCTAGGTAGGTGATGTTCTTATAACCTTTCAATGTAATGTTATATTACTAACACTTCTAGATATGTTCAAACGAAAGAGAAGAATAACATAAAGAAGGAAGAAGTAGTGAGCCAACACTCATTAAAGAAGAAGGAAGGAACTACCGGGGTCACAATCCAGACTACTAAAAATGGTAACCCTCAGAAGGTTATCCTAGAGAAACCCTTAGCAGAGATGACTAAACATATCAGGTTGTTATATTTAAAAGCCCACCTCAATAGCAGGCCAGTCTCCAAAGTGGTAGTGGATAATGTGTTAATTGTTAAAGTAATGCCATTAAGGAAGGCTATAGATGACCTTATCGACATTGAAGTGGACTTTTAGGAGGAACAAGATGAGAAGCATGAAGAAACCTAGTTCCATGAGCTAGACTAAGCTTCACCAAAATTATAGTGGACCAAAAATCCTTGACCCATTGGAGGAATTAAATCTCAACACTAATGAGGAATCGAGAATCATTTACATAAGCTCTTTGTTGTCTCCAAGTTTGAAGAAAGAAATTATAGAGATTTTGCAGGAGTGCTAAAATTGTTTTGCTTAGAGTTATGAAGAGATGGCAGGACTTAGCAAGAACCTTGTTGAATATTAGCTCCCATAAAGCCAGAATTCCACCTTTATCAACAACCTGCAAGGTGAATGTCTAATGAGGTAGAACTAAGGGTGAAAGAAAGTTCATCAGACCAATAAGGTATATACAATAGCTTGCTAATATAGTCCATGTTGTAAAAAAGAATGGAAAATTGGTGTCTGTATGGATTTCAGGGACTTGAACACAGCCACTCCTAAGGACATATATGTGATGCCTATTATAGATGTGTTAATTGATTCAACTGCAAGGAACTAGTTACTATCCTTCATGGATGGGTTCTCTAGATACAACTATATTCTAATAGCTGAAGAAGACATCCCTAAGACCGCCTTCATATGCACCGGTTCTATCAGGATATTTGAATGACTGGTTATGCCTTTTTGGCTTGAAGAATGCTGGCACCACATACCAAAGAGCAATGAATGCCATATTGCATGATATGCTGGGATACCATATGGAGATATTCATTGATGATATAGTGGTAAAGTCTAAATTGGCAGATGAGCATGCTGAGTATTTAAAGAAAATCTTTAAGAGAATGATGCAATATCAGCTGAAGCTAAACCCTCTTAAAGTGCCTTTGGAGTGCAAGCAGGAAATGTTTTGGGGTTTCTTGTGCACTAGAGAGGGGTTAAGGTCGACCAAAACAAGACTAAAGCAATCATGGCGGTTAAATCACCATAGAATAAGAAAGAACTTCAAAGATTCTTAGGCCAAGTACATTACTTAAGAAGATTTATTTCTAACTAGGCAGGGAAGATGTTGATCAAATATTTTTATACATTTTTCTCTTTTAATTCCCTAGGATCTATGGGTTTCAGGTGCTTAATTTCATAAGTTTTTGTCCAATTTACATCTCATGGTTAATTTTGGAGATTGGAACTTATTTGTGTTTACTTTGTAGTAATTGGTAATCCATCTAGAAGTTGTAAAGCATGAAGAATCATGTTTGGGAGCAAAGGAAAGATAAAGCGAGGGAACATCGTAAGTCAAGCTGTGTATCTAGTTTTGGAAGGAAGCTAAGGGCGAGTTCAGATAAAACGTGGTCATGTTTTTGTCCAAAATTACTTCCTATTTAAGATTGGATTCTTTCCTATTAAGAAGAGGACTTCGTTCCTATTTAAATGAAGAGAACCCTAGCAATTAGGGACGAGTACTAAACATCAAAACAGAGAAAAAAAGTGCAATTGAAGACATCAAGAAGGTGGGAGCTGTGCAAGATCAGAGATTGGAGAATTAACCTTCAATAAATCATAATTATATCTTCTCTTTCTCTTTATCTTGTAATTATGTTTTCTCTTGTTAATTTAATGATGAACAAAGTTAATTTCAATATGTTAGGCTAAATTTATTTTCTAGAATTGAGATGAAACCTCTTGTGGATTCTTAATGTGTTAATTTTCATATTAATTTAGTTTACTTCCTTTTCTAAAGCTTGAATTGTTGATTGTGTTCTTCATGTTTGTGAATATTAAGGTTTTAGTATCTACGAAAATCTAAGATAATAGGTTGAAGGAACGAGAGTTGAAAGCTTATTACTAGTTCAATCAATAAATATACATAGAAGATTAAAACTTAGGGATAAGTTTAACTTCTTTTAGATTATAGTTGGTTATCACAATGCTAAATGGATTTTTAGTTAATTGATTAGTGTACGAGAGTTGGCTATGATTTAATTGAAACATGAAAATCATAACTTGGGAAAGTATGATATTTAACTAAGGATAATCAGTATTCAAGTTAGAAAGGGGTATAATTAAGTTAATCGAATTTGGTACATAAAGTTTCTCAAGATGGTGAATTCTCAATCTTGGAAATCAGTCAACTAAGTTGATTATTTAATTTAATTTCAATCATTTATTTTTAATTAGTAGTAATAAGAATAAAGCAACTTGACTTTCTGATTTAGTAAGTTTAAAGCTTTAATACACTTTGGCGCTAAATACTACAATTTTCTGTAGGAGCAATAACTTGAACTTTTTTCCTGTATTACTTTTATGATACTGTACACTTATAGGATTGAATGCAACAAAAGACTAAAGAGTTTTCGTACCTAATTAAGTTGAAGGGTGAGGAAGGATTCAAATGGGAAGATTGCCACTAGGCTGCCTTTAACAAGATAAAATAATGCCTCACTAAACCTCTAGTCTTCATGCTGCCCATAGTCACCCATTTAAGTTGTACCCTTCAGCTACTAACTTAAAACAACAAGGGCCAAGAGCACGCTATTTATTACTTGAGTAGGATTTTGAATGCACTAGAGACCAGATATTCACCAAATGAAAAGCTTTGTTAGCTCTATAGTTTGCTTGCACTAAATTGAGACATTACCTTATTAAATCAAAGGTGTATGTGGTTTCTTAGACTGACATAATGAAATACATGCTAAACAATCCATTGATCATGAGGAGGATTGGTAAGTAGTCTCTAGCCTTATTTGAATTCTCATAAGTTTATTTTCCTAAAAAAACTATAAAAGAGCAGACTTTAGTGGACTTTCTAGCAGATCACCTATCTCTAGAAATTCTGATAGGAAAAGAAGCATTATTAGAGATTTTTGTGACTGAAGACCAACGTTGGGTGTTGAAGTTAGATGGGTCCAGTACAAATGCATCTGCTGGAGCGGGAGTAGTAATCACATCCCTAAGTTGAGCCAAGATAACTCTCTCATTCAACTTATCTTTGAATGCACAAATAATTAGGTAGGACATGAAGCCTTAACCATTGGGTCGACAATTTTTCTAGAGCTCGAAGTAGAAATTGTAAAAATGATTAGAGATTCTCAATTGGTCCTCAAACAAATAATAATGGAGTATAAATGCAACAATTTCATGTTAATTCCATATTTTGCTACTACTATCTAGTTAATTGACACTTTTCATACTGTTAAATTTGAACATATACTAAGAGATCTGAATTGGGAAGTTGATGAGTTGATTCAGATTCCATCAGGTATAAAGACAGGAGAAGAGCTAAAGCACAAGTTCATTGTTACAGAAAAAAAGATCTCATCATTCAATAGCAAAAAGAGGAATCAACTTGGAAGTGTTTAGCACATATATCAACATTGCTAGAGGCTAGAGAGTATAGATGAAGAAGCACTTAGAAGATCTTGGCAAAAAGGTTCCTTATAGAACCAAAGTGCAAGCACAAAAGTTTGTTCTAATAGGGATGAACCATATAAGAAAGAGTTTGATGGTTGACTACTTAGGTGCTTATCATGCCCTGATGCTATAGAGGTCATGAAATAGGTACATGAGGTGCTATGGAGCTCATCAAGTAGGAGTTAAGATGAAGTAGTTGTAATGCCCATAATTTAGGCTCAAATAATTATTGTGTTTTATTATCGCAATTAAAAATTATAAAAGTCTAAATACGGGATTTAAATGTTAATAAAGAATTTTTATTGTGTGGTGGGTGATTTTTATAAAAAGGAATAAAATATGTATAAGATAAAAAAAAAGGTAAAAACTAAGGATTTAAGTAGGTTTTTGGCAAAAATAAGGAGGGACCAAGGGTGATATTTGCCAAGGGTATAAAAGGGGCTTCTTCCTCCCCCTTCCCCTTCATTTTTCACGCCACCCACACCCCCCCAAATCCTAACAATCATATTTCTCTCTTCTTCCTCCATTCTTCCACCATTTCTAAACACCTCCAAATCCTAACTCACCTAAAACTTGATCCTAACACACTTTGGTTGAAACTCTCTGGAAATCAAGAGGGAAAGGATTTTTGGAGCTTCAAGGGGTTGTTTTTTTTTGGAAAGAAAGGAAGAAAGAACTCAAATACCTAAGACCCAAAATTTTTGGTCAAGAAAATCGGTAAAAGAAGCTTCTCCCTCATCCCTTGTGTTCTATTTCATAGTTTTTTACCATTTTCAAGTTGGTAGAGACCCATTTTTTATGGGTTAGGTTTTATGTCAAACTATGGTTTTTAGTTGTTAGAACACCTTCCTTAAACTTGTAGTATGTTAAAAACTAAGGCTTGACATAGATTTTTGGGTTAAAAAGGAAACCTTGATAGCCATAGTTAAGTTTTAAGCTTTTTGTTGAGATTTTATGTCTTATATTGGTTCTATGGTTTAAAAAAGACATTTTGATGTCTTGATAGGTGATAGAGAGAGTGGTGGAACTTCCCTAAAGGGAAGAGCAAACTTGAGGGCTTGAGGTTTTTAAGGCTCAATTTAAGGTTAGTAAATAAGTGCATGTTTATTCCTAAACTCAAACCGTTTACAATTTTTTTGAAATGGCAGTTGTTATGTCTTGAGATTATTATTGGCATGATATTGATGTTGGAAATGATAATTATAATGCTTTATGACTATTGGACATGTCTATGAATTTAATCTAATTTTTGGTGTACTATTGTATTTTGTGATGTTGCTAGAATTCTTTAGAACAACCTTGATTTTTTTGGGTATAACTCATGTTATAAAAGCCAAATTTGCATGAAACCAATTGAAAATGAAGCTATACACATAGGGATAGAATTTTCATGAAGGTCATGGATTCGAATTTTGATTGCAAATGGGCCAAAAATGAGCTATAAAAATCGAACATGGAACTGTTCATAAAATCCTAGGCAAATTTTTCAGCGAACAACTCGTGGTTTTTGAGCTATAACACATGGTAGAAAATTTGGATTTGTATGATTCATATGGCATATGAAAGCTAAGACATTACCTAAATATGATTAAAAAACCACGAGATATAATTCAATTTGGAAATGGGTGAAAAAAAGCAATCTAAAAATAGGGTAGAAATCAACCAACAAGTAATTAAAGCTTAGAAATTTGGTCTCTTAAATATTGTGTTATATATATATGTTGAATTGTTGGAGTTTTCTTTCTTTGCTTTAGTTATGTTATATTATTTGAGGTTTGTAAGTTCCAGAAATGTAAGTTTTGGCTTGAAACATACCATAAAAAGGCATGAACATACAAGAAATTTTCTTATACATGCAACTTGAGCTTAGTAAATATGATAGAAAGTAACATCGATATGATATTTTGAGATAAACAATGAATATGTATGATTTAATTTAATGAGAATGCAGTATATTAAGACATGCATATATATAGGTGTGTTGAAAATGAATTGTGTTCACATCAAGAAATAAAGGATAATATTAATTCAATTTTTGTCATGTTGTTTGATTGTGGTAGGCTTAAAAATAATATGTTGCTGGAAATCTTGTTTGGCAAGCTTTTTGAGATTTAATTTAGTTAGATTAATGGTATAAATATTGTAATTATTGTTGACATGCCTATGGACTGGATTATTATAATTATGAAGAATATATATTGGCTTATGATATTAAATTTTAGCATAGTGGTGAATAATTTTGTTATAGCATATTGTTTGAATTAATCTCAAGGTTTAAGTTTATTATTTGGCATGAGAATTAGAGATGTTATGATTATGAAATTTTATGCTATGATGGCACCATAGGTATTTGGCTTTGGTTTATGAATAAGGTGAGTTATTCTCTTGTAATAATCACTTAATGAGGAAAGACTATGGGTTATACCTGAAATTTGCAATGCGTTGATATTGTTGGATAACTAACATGTATTATGCCAATAAGCTTGTGAGTGTTGATTGGTGAGGCTAACACTAGTTAGCTTTCTAGCCTTGCATGTGTTATGACTTCTATGTTATTAAATACTTGAATGTCTTATATGATGATAGTTTGGCATTCTTGGTATTTTGCCATGATCAGTGTTATGTACATGCTCCTATGAATGGTTGTACATAGAAATGAGACATAATGGCATGTGACATGTGAATATGGAACAAGACAAGGCTATGGACTAATATATTAAAAATAATATGAAATGTATATTTGTCTATTTTTCACTACAAGAACTAGGTTTTGGATAGATGACATGCTATTGAAGTCTTTTACGGTACTGTAGGAATTATTATACGATTTTTACTTTGGGCAAGATGGCTTAAGCTTTGGAAGCGCTCTTGTCCATAATACTAGCAAATATATTTTATTCGGTCAAGGTGGCTTAAGCTTTGGGAGCGCCCTTGACACAAGCTCGCGATGAGCATAAGTACAGACTACACAGACAGATGAATAAGGTGGCTTAAGCTTGGAGAGCGCCCTTATTCACAATTTGTTATCCGGTTAGTCTGGATATTAAGTAAATGGGCTAATAAATAAAGAGGTAATATAAGAAATAGTATATAGGAATTACAGAATGAGGATACAAAACACAAATTTCATGTTATCTATGTTACATAGATGCAAATATGGAATTAGATATAAGGTTTGTGAAACCAGAAAGTAGAAATTTAGTTATCTATATAAGTATGATGCTGTGGTATATGGTATGCCTATGAATCTATGATACGTTAATATGGTTGTATGATGCTGTTTATGATCATATGAGTAAAATATATGTCATACATGTATGTGGAAAGTGATATGCTTTGCTATATGAACAAAGATGATGTTTATGCTGATATGAAGAGGTGACATGACTTTATGAAGTGAATATATGTAGGAGAACATGAGTATTAATCATATTATTGGTGTATTTAAATGAGTTATGCCTTACTATGTATGACCTCATAGAAGTATGCCATGCAAATAATATAGTTAGTGTTAGACCTAGAATATGGTTACGAAACATGTGTATATGGTTTGTAAATGTTAATGGTTATAAGTTACATATGTTATGGTTATGGTTAATTTTAATTATGATTGGCATGTTTACATTGATTGTTACTTTATGGACATATGTATACAACTTGAGAATATAAGATAAGTATGCCATGTATGTTTATATGATTGCATAGTAAATTTTTAATGCACATAGGTACCACTAAGCTTTCAGTAGCTTAGCTGGCGGATTTTTCTGCACGCCAGTTTGGAGCCGTAGGACTAGTTGACTGACGAGTGCCCCCAACTGTCAGAACCAGATCGGATTCAGAATCGATTGCTCATGCATTATTTATTAATTTATTTTTCTCATTCATCCATGGGTAGTTTCAGATATTTAATAAGACTATTGGTTGATTTATATTCTTTATTGGGTTTTGCAAACAAATGTAATAATTTGGGTATGGATAGCCCTGGTTTTGGATTTCAGTTTTATTTAATAAGCATGATTGCATTATTCGGTTATATGATTGAATGAGGATGTATGAGATTAGACTAATTTGATATATAAAATGGAATATAGATAGATGAGATATGTAATGTTTGCACAAATTGTATAAAATGAACAGGTTATTTTGAGTGGCATTGTCTTATATAGTAATGTTCAGTATATTATATGGGAGGGTGTTATAGTGGTTGATAAGGAGACATGGCTATTATTAGATGACCAACCTTAAAGACTGCATCACTTATTCCAAAGGTTGCCAATAATGTTTGAAATACATAAGCATTTAAAGGATTCCAGCAGCAGAGTTACACTCAATCATGAAAACCATGACCATTTTGAGGATGGGCCATGGACTTTATAGGAAAGATCCACCCAACATCAAGCAAAGGCCACAACTTTATCCTAGTGGTTACAGATTACTTAACTAAATGGGTGGAAGCAATTTCATTGAGGAAAACAGAACAACTAGATATTGTCTAGTTCATTAAGGAGCACATCATATATAGATTTGGCATTCCTCAGATGATTATCACCGATCAAAGAACCATGTTTACTGTGAGGAGATGAAAGACCTTGCAGAGGACTATTACATCAAGCTCATTAATTCAAACTGTTATATGCTCGAGTAAATGGACAAGCGAAAGCTTCTAATAAGGTGTTTTATCGGGGATCTTGGAGAAAATGCTAGAATACAACTTTAGAGATTGGCACTGGATCCTATCTGAAACTCTATGGGCTTACAAAACTTCTAAGAGGAGCTTGCTAACTTATAGACATGATGTCATAATTCCTATGGAAGTGATTATCCCATCCTTAAGTTAATGGTGGCCAAACAAAATGGTTTCACCCTTGACGAGTACATTACTACCATGATGATAGAGTTAGAGCTTGCTAATGAAGGAAGGCTCTAAGCATACAATAATATGCAAGTGCAGAAGAAGAAAATTGCCAGAGCCTATAATAAGAGAGTTAAGAAGAAAAAGTTTGAGGTTGGAGATATAGTATGGAAGGTGATTTTACCCATTTGCATTAAAGATAGAGAGTTCAGCAAATGATCACCTAATTAGGAAGATCCATTCAAAGTCCATTAAGTGCTTTCTGGAAATACTTATTGGTTATCTAGTCTATAGGTAGAACCTCATAAGAGATACGTCATTGGCAAAATACCTTAAAAGGTACTTACAATCATGTAGGAGATGATGGATTCAATGATAAAATAAAAAGGAAATAGGCTATCTCAACGACCTTCATAGTCACTCACTAGGGCCAGAAAAGAATATTGAGTTGAATAAGTTTTTTTTGGTAGTAGTTCTAAGGGCCACTGTATCAATAAACAAAATTTTAAGTTATTTTGCACATATGGAATGTAATGCCCACAATTTAGGGCTTAGAATTTATGCAGATTTTTGAGGGGTCAATTCTGGCTTATTTTATATTTTGGTGGGCAGAATCGAATTCTGCTTAGGAAAGATCATCTCGAGGTCAAAAAAAGTTTCCCGTTCGTGACACCCATTTTCCCGGTCGGGACTCGCCTTTGGCCTACACGTTATAAATACCTGATTTCACATCTTTTTCAGCCTCCATTTGAACCCTAGCTGTCTCTAACGACCAGCAGACCCTTTGAACTCTCCTCCCTCCACCTTCATTGATTATCCTTCACCTAAACACCTGAAAACACAATTGGAATTATTTTATCAAAGATTTAATTAGGGTTTTTGGGTGTTTTCTTCGAGAACACGACTTACACGTCTTGGACAAATTAGAGGCTGAGTTCTTCTGAATTGTTCCATCATTTTCTCCACTATTTAGTAAGTAAACATCCTTCCTAAGCCTTTAATCACATTATTTCATAGGTCTGCTTTGTGGTTTGGGGGTTTTCCTTGAATTAGGGTTTATTTTCGATAACCCTATACGAACAGATTGTGTTTAACCCTTTTTGATGGGTTTGTGACCTTTGATTCGTATGTTTGATGCTAGGGAATGGGGAAAAAGATGGAAACAGACATCAAAATGTGTGAGAGACATTGATAGTGAGGGTTTTGGCTCCATTGTTTAAGGTTTGTACATATAATCATGTTTATTTGCTTTTTGGCTATATGATTGTTAGTGAATAGGTATATTGGATGTTTTGTATTTGTTGAATGCCATGATTATTGATTTGAATGGTCTGAACATACCGGTATGAATTAATGGCATGGATTATTCATGATATTTTAATGTTTAAATTATTATTCAATGAGTTAATCGGACTATGGCATGTTCACAATGACAAATCGTCTGTTTTTATGAGGTATGACATTTTGGAAATGTGTATTGGCATTGAAATTTGGAGATTTGTGTCAGCATGTAAAAATTGAGTTTTATGTTACTGATGTTGAGCCTTTCTCGATTGAAAAAGGGGAGTCCCGGTGGGGACTTACCCGACCTAGGCTATATTAGCCCCGCAATAGGCATTAGTGCCGCAGGGGCACATGGTAGCCTACTGGGGTTCAAACTCACCTGTGTGTGAGTGTTAGTTACTGAATATGATGGAATGAATGTGTAAGATATATGTTCTATGTTATCAAATGTAGTACTTATGAATATAATATCAATGAAATTTTGCCCAAGTGCTATACCATGATGTGAGATGATACATGGATAAAATGAGACATGATATGGAAATGATGATAGGAATGTTAATATGTGAAATGTGATAAGTTATTATGCTCATGGAATAAGGTCCATGCGATTAAAAAGAAAAAGACATAAATGCCCTTACTCATACTAGGATTGACTATATGATAGATGGTGCATCATTAAGGGAGGTTACGGTACCGTAGGATTTTTTATGCATTTTTATTGGGCAATTTGGCTTTAGCTCCGAAAGCGGTCTGGACTCAGGTACATATACAGACAGTATGATTAGGTGGATAGGGTGGCTTCAGCTTCGATAACGCTTCTATTCACAACCTGTATCCAGTAGTCTAGTATTGAGTAATTGGGCAAATATAATGAATAAATGGGAAAAAGGAAAGGTTGCTTTACAATGACTTATAATTTCAGGTAAAGGCTTCCGCTTACCATGTACGCTAATGTAATGCTATAAATTGTTTGGCATAATCATGTGAATGTGATATGATGTATTGGAATATGAGAACATGCGATATACCATGACTTGTCTATTACAAATTTTATAAGATGCATGATAAAATTTATATGATATATGTTGTACCACTAAGCTTGGATAGCTTAGCGTGTGGGTTTTCTGCAGGTAAATCCGTAGCTATAGGAAGAGTTGACAAGAAGAAGCAGAGCCAGTCAGAATCATAGTCAGCTCATACTTTATGCATTTTGGGATTTTGGACCTTTTGTTTAAAAAAGGGATTATTGTATTAAGTTTCAATGGATATTTTATTTGGGCGAGTTTAGCCCTTGCTTACAGACCAAAATACGGTTTATGGTTTTATGTTGTCACGAATGAATAATAATAATAATAATAATAATAATAATAATAATAATAATAATAATAATAATAATAATAATAATAAAAGTTAAAGACTGAAAGAAGTATAATAGTAAGGATAGTAACAAGTATGCAGTAGCACTCTCTCGTATAGCGGGCTAGTATGCTATATGAGAGGGTATTACATGGAAAGCAATCAATAAAGTAGGCCCTAGGGCCTTTTTTCTTATTTCAATTAAAGCCCATAAATATTTCACAACCATCAAGCATCAACAAACAAAGGTAGGCCTAGTGCCATCTTAATTTATAAATGCAATGCATGGCTATAAATACTTTCTGTGATGAGTGTTCAATGACCAAAAATCATCCACATACAAAGGTAGGCCTAATGCCACTTTGTTCCACTAATGTAATGCATGACTGTGGTTCTTTCTAAGCCAGTATTTTGTGTTCTCAATTAAACTCATCATATCAAGCACAAAGCATATCATATCAAGTTCACTTTTTATGAGCTACAGTAAGCCACAAACAATACTCAAAAAGAGTAAACTAGCCTCAAGGCAAACAAAGCTCATCATCAACATCAAGTAGAAGAAAAGAATACAAGTAGTAAAAACATCACAAGGTTATGTCAATACTACATATCAATAGTAAGATTGTCATGGCTCAAACTAAAAGTCTAGATGTTGAAAAAATCAAAGAACTTCAATTCCTTTCAATACTTAAGGCAGCTTTGGCATGTGTCTACATATTACCGAAGCTAAGAGGTCCAATTTTGGGCCACTTGACGATGAGAGTCGCTGTAGAAATTCCAAGTATTTTGACTTAGCCATTTTTATTGATTTGGTTGATTCCAAAGCACTCATTAGTGGAAAGAAAAAAATCAAGTGACCTTAAACATGCCATAGGCCAAAATCCCCAATTGAATTTAGGCCAAAAATCTTTGTTCCTATTACTCATCACCTAACAAAGCCGAAATTGTAAATTTCAGGCTATAGCATAGTTCATTTTGACCTAGAAACAAATTAAGCATCATAAAAATTCATCTCCTTTCTAAAGGGAAACCACACCATCCATATTTACCCATAGGACGAAATGGACCAATTTCAAGCCAAAAGTCACCACAAATGAGAAGCATAGAAGACTTTTAAGAAAGTTCTTGGCCAAAAGTCTAGTCCTATCACACAACAAATTTTTCCAAGAAAAATTCATAGCTACAAGATAAATAGAAGATTGAAAGTTTACCTTTGAATCTTTTTTTGGTGTAAATTTGAGGGAAAATCTTGTTGGAAGGAAGCTTGATGACATAGTTACCTAATTGGATACTTCTTGCTTTAAAGAATTGGCAAGAACATATGGAAAAATAATTTTCAAGCCATATTTAGTCATACTTCATCACACATTCAAATCCACAGAGCCATAAAAGTCTCAATATTTTTCAAGAAATAAGAAATGCTTCCTCGTGATGAAGATAAAGGTTAAGTATGTTGGTGAGACAACTATGAAAGAACACTAAGTGAACAATTTGGAGACATGGATAACAACACCGTATGGGTCTATCGTAGAGTGGGTCCTCACCTCTCTTCCTCGTGAGTGGCGGCTTGGGGATGTTCTTAGTGGGTCTCTTCGTTGTGTTTTCAGTGGCCTGTGCAGTGTGGGTTTTATGCTGCTTGGGTGTCACCTGCTGGTCTTAGTCATTTTCAGTTAGGGTTTAAAGGCTAGGTGCCATTCTTGATGATGGCTGGAAGTGGATAGGTTTCACATAGCTTAAAGTGGTGTATTAGGTTTCAATCACTAGTGGTTGATGGAACTCATGCGATGACTGAGCCTGGTATGGTGACTGGAGAAGAGTGGGTCTCTTATGGGATGGGTTGTTTCTCCTTCTTGTACGATGGCTTGAAGATGGTGGTTATCGTCGGTTGGTTCTTTCTTCTAGAGCCTTGGCCAAAACTTTGAAGGGAATTTTGAGATAATGAGAAAGGTAATGAGTTTTTGGAATTTGGAGAAGATGAAATGGGGTTTGGTTTTGAGGAATTAAAATCCTTAGGTTTTAGGAGTGAGAAGGATAAAGGTTTGAATTTGAAATTAGTTGGAGCTTTTTCTTGTAGAATTAATCTTTGACTTCTCAAGTACTTCAATTTAGATCTCTCCTGCTTTTCAAATTTTAAGTCTAGAGAGGAGAAGAGAACCTTAGGGGTTATTGTGCTAAACCACAAAATGAAAGTGTTTAAGGAGTTTGAAGCTTTTATATCTATACATATATGACTTATGGTTATACTGTATGCGGGGAGCAATTGTTTACACAATATTTTTATTGCAAACCTATTTGGGTAAAGCCCAAGTTTGTGACAAGGTCTAAGTCCTAAGTCCATGGAATAGTTAAATATTTTTTAGTAGATGTAGTCAATTTAAATCCCTGAAGAATAGTAGTGTTACAAGCAGTTGGGGAAAAAATGGCGGAGAACGAGGAAATAACGGCTACGACGTAATACAATACTTGGTAGTTAGAGAAAGTGTCAAATTGGGATAGAATGTGGTAATAACTATAAGGGAGTTTCTATAAAAGGAAGAATGATTCACTGGGGAAAGGACAACACACGACAACATCATCAAACATACTACAGACAATCAGCTCTGTTGTCCAAACAATCACTAAGAAGGGGGGGGGGATGAATTGGTGGAAAATTAAAATTTTTGCACTCATAAGATAGTAAAAGAAAAGGAGAAGATTGAGATACAAATTTTATAGAGGTTTAGGTATTAACTAACCCTACTTTTCTCCCCAATTTAATTGGGTATTCACTAATCTAATCACTTAGATTACAATCTTTGGAGTTTGAACAAGCTCACTCCCAACTAGGTGTTTTATCAAGGTTAACACTTAACCCAAATTTTCCTTGTATTTTGTGGCTCACACAACAACCAATTCCTTGTAATTTGGCTCACATTACCCAATTACAAGACAACCAAAGTGTTTTCAGATTAACACTTGAACCCTTATACAAAAATAATTAATGAAAGGATTTGAGAAAGTAAATTGCAATAGCTTTGACACTTATTAAGTTGTTGGTTCTTATTAAATGACATTTTGGTAAGGTATTTATACTAATTACCTATCAATTAGCCGTTACAAAGTGGTGCCATAACTCTTTCTAACGTTCTCTTACAAGTGCATTAAATGCAGTCTGCAGAGAGAGGTGTTTCGGTCTGGAACCATGCTTTTTCGGTCGGAAAATAGCCAATTGTAATACGTGGCAGCTTCTAGTTTGCTGAAAATCCTAACGACTAGTTTTTATTCAAGTGTCCCGGTCGGGACCGAAGTTAGTTTGACTAAGTGTGTTTTGACTTTTTGATGACGTGGCAAATTTTGGTGGTATCTCCTCTTCAGCGGTCACATCTTTTTGAATGTCCTGCTCGGACTGCAGCCATTTCCGGTCGGGAACCTAAGTGTCCCGGTTGGGACATACCATGTCCCAGTCTGCTTTTGCTACTGGAACTTTTGGGTCATCATCCTTCAAAGTTTTTTGGTCTGGACACTTGCTTTGCTTGGTCTGCACTGCAGTCCCGGTCGGGACATTTATGTCCCGGTCTGGAAAATACTGTTCCCAGTCGGGAAATACCCTTTCCCGATCTACTTTTGCTACTGGAACTTTGAGGCACTTAGAGACAATGTTTTCTCGGTCTGGACATGACACTTTCCTGTCTGGACTTGTGTCCCGGTCGGGAGATTCTTATCCTGGTCGGGAGTTACACGTCTCCATGAAATTTTTGAGTTGTTCAATGAGGAAATCTTAACCAAATGTACTGAAACTTTGAACACTATCAAAACAATACTCAACAAGAATGTTAGTAATAATTAATTTGATTGTCAAGATCAAAATAGTGAGCAATCACCCTATAGTTAACAAGCTCAATCAAGAGCAAATTCTTAGCAGATAGGATTTTTTAGCTTCAATCTTATTTTCAACATTTGTTTTCAATTCATTCAACTTTTATTCTTCCATTGCAACAAATCATCAATTTTATTTTTAGTAAATTCATCTTCTCTGATATTCATTTTTGTTCAAGCTTTATTAAGTTTTAGTCTTAAATGTTCATCAGCTCATAAAATCATCTTCTCTAGTATTCATTTTTGTTCAAGCTTTATTAAGTTCTAGTTTTAATTGTTCATCAGCTCAATTTCATTATTGTTAAACAATTTCATTCAGCATTAAAATTTAAGTGTATTGTCAATAAAACTTAGGAATTCCACAATCATTATATTAGAAGTCTTTTGGTGCAAAATTCTTATTAGTTTGGAAGACACTTTAATTTTCTTGGCACATTCGCACCACTTTTCTTTTCCAGCAATATTGCTTATTTTTATATGATAAAAATACATAATATATTTTTAATTATTTAATATATTAAGCATAAATTATTTATATTGATTGATTTTATTTATAAGTTATATGAATACATTTATTTAAATTTTTATTTTTATTTAATTATGCTTAATTATAATAAATAATTATATCAAATAATTCTTTTTTTTAATTCATACAACATATAAAGATATATATTTTGAATAAATTATATCTATATTGATAACTTTACATTCTAATAACAATATCTCAATTAGTTTTACTAAATATTAATATCAATTGACTTACCAACTACCAGTTATTAGCTTCAGATAGTAACTACAATCAATAGATAAACCAAATAGAGCCTAAAAGGTTGAATTTAATATTATATATATAAAAAAGAGAAGCTCATTTTCATACATGTTATTTTCTTTAGCTTTTTGTAATCCACCAAAAATTCAAGGGAACATGTGTGTTGAAGTTTTAACTTAATAACCTGAGAATTTCAAATTTAATTAAATTGATTGGGGGAATAGGGAGTATAAAGAGAAAAACAATAAATATATATAAATCGAAAATAAATAAATAAATAAATATCTAAATATAATTATACCACTAAAGTTTAAATTAAACATATATAAATCAAAATTAGATATTGCATAATTAAAATTTAATACAATACAATCAAGATTGAAAAAAAAAACAATTATACAATTATATAATCAAACTTAAATAGTCGCTTGTATACAAAGGACTAATATTCTTGTAACACCATTTGATATAACTAGAATTCTCTCTAATTATACCAAAGCATATTACGATGCATGAGATTCAAACTATGATTAAATAAAAACTTTTTATGCCCCATGACCATGATGATTTGAAAATAAAAACAAAAATAGACTTTATGAAAATAAAGAGATTCCTTCACAACTTTTAAAACCATCGAGTTATACCTGGCTCAAGTATTACAAAATTTTTTTGCAATGCATTAACAATACAAACTCTTATTACAACTAAAAAACTATATATGAATACAACAAGAGCATGTATCACCAACCCTTTTAGTGTCAGTTTGACTTTTCACTTATCAACTTCAAGCATATCACTGTAACCTACGTATGAGGAAAAAACCACACACACGCTAAGCAACCAATGCTTATATATATATATATACTCGTTTTCATTTACCTATCATCAAACTATATATGAATACAACAAGAGCATGTATCACCAACCCTCTTAGTGTCAGTTTGACTTTTCACTCCTCGGGTTTTGTCTCCTTGTCAACTTCAAGCATATCATTGTAACCTATGTATGAGGAAAAAACTACACACACGCATATATATATATATATATATATATATATATATATATATATATATATATATATATATATATATATATATATATATATATATATGTTTTT